>LPNX010232549.1:463425-477810 GCA_001517045.1 Pseudotsuga menziesii
AATATATTACATTAAAATTTAATTTTAGATTTATGTTATTATAATTGTTAATAATAAATAAAAATATATTTATCATTAGATTTGTGTTATTAGAATTGTTTATAGATTTATGTTTTTTCATAAAGGTTCTCGATCTCATGAAAATAGTACCTTAATAATACATTCAATCACCATTTATTCTAGACTATATGGGTTGGATTTCTTTTGTTTTATTGAAACTCCCTCAGTTGGTAGGAGTGAGCTTTGGTATGATAAACCATGACCTAGAGGCACCTATTCGTTAAAATCACGTGGGGATCGCACCCAACCTAGACTACACCAACAATCAACTTGGTCATATTTGGGGTGTCTCCTCCCAACTAGTTCAACCCTAAGAAGAATTGAACCAAGATCATCTTGCTGATAAGACCCACACCTTGATGGAATGCGATGTAATAAGAATTGACATTAATAGATTTATGTTATTTTAATTGTTAATATTTAATAAAAATATCCTATGCACCCAATAGAACCAATCCTTTTGGGTATTAGTAATTAATAAAAATGTTTTATCATTAATTAATTTATATTTCACTACTAAATATAACAAAAACATAAAAAAAAATTATTATATAACATAGTGTTTCGTAGTTTTAATTCATAAAACTAAGACCCACTATTATATTATATAATATGATTTTTAAAAAAATAATTACAGTTTCATTTAAAAAAACACACATCATACATGATTATGGTATATAATAAAACTAAGAACCATTATTATATTATATAATATGGTGTTTCTTTTTTGAAATAATTAAAGTTTTATTAAAAAAATTGTAAAACAATGATATTTTTTAAAAACTAAGATGGTGTATATATTTATCAAATATTTTAAAAACAACCAATGAGTTATAGTGATATTTACATTAAAAATATAAATTATAGTAATGTCTACTAGATATTAAATATTTCAAGTATTAAAAAAATAGGCTCTAATTTGAAGAGCACACAAAAAAACTTCTTTTATATCTGCAAACCATAAAGATTTTTATGTACACACCTCTTTTTAGAACATTTTCTTATTTTAAAATTGTTGTAAATACACTATGCTTTAAAGTCATTAGATTTCAGGTTTTATTTTGCATAATTCAGTTTACTTCAATTCAATATTGATAAAAGTTTTTTTTTTCTAAAATTTTGATAGATACTTGTTATTAAATAGATATTTGTTTAAGTGTATAAGTTTTAATTATTTAAGATATTTGAAATTAAAATGAAATAATAATACTATGTTAATTTCACAATTAATAAAAAAATGGTCAAGTATAGATTAGAATAATGGTATCTACCTCATTCACATTATTTATTATGAATATGAATTATCATAATTTATCTTAAATTCAACATAAACTTATTATTGGTGGTTTTATACAAAGTAATATTAGCGTTAGATGGTGCATTGGTGCATTAAAATTTTAGTTAACTCTCTAAGCTATTCATGTAAACCTTGTATGCTATGGTGAATATTTACTTTATTGAAGATTTGTAAGAATGTTTTTTTAATTTGTTGGAAATATAGTGCAAGTTAACATTTTTACTTTTTTTTATGAGTCTAGCTTCTATTAAAGATACAAATTATTATTTATACTTTAATGATTATGGATCAAGGCTTTCATTGGAGACATTTCATTGGAGACATTGGATACATTAATGTCTTTCTCTTAGTGCACTTCATGTTCTAACCTTTAATGTCTTTCTCTTAGTGCACTGCATTTCATTGGAGACATTGGATACATTAATGTCTTTCTCTTAGACATTTACATAGAAGCTATAACCTTTTGGAAATGCTTGTTTGGTTTTACTTTTCTTTAATTCTATTGAATTCATTGTAATTTTATGAAAATAGAAATTGTCAACAACTTTTAGAAATAATTTAGGTAAATTTTTAATACATTCGGAAATTAATAGTTATAATTTTCTTTGTTGGATTTTTATTATTGTCATGATTTAAATTTTTTAATTTAATTATTTTTCAGATCTTCTATAAAACTTTATTAATATTTAGACTACACCAATTCCACTTTCAGTACAAGGTATGCCATATTTTATTTACATTAAAAGTTCATATATATATATATATATATATATATATATATATATATATATATTGATGTGATGATTATTTAAAGATTTACCATATATTAGTTCTTTCATTTTTCAAGTCATTGATGGTAATGACTATTTCAATATTGTTTAGTAAATGTTTAAAATTGAAATTATCACATTAATGTTGTTGTTTTAACTTGTATTGATCTTGATGATATATTGATTTTATGATTTCTTATGTTCTAATTTATATCATTTTTTTCATTCTTTACAATGCTATTGTCATAATTTCTATACAATTTCTTTCATTTTTTAATTCATATTGATGTTAATGATTATTTCAATATTTTTTTTCTCATTTTTTACGAATTTTATAATTCATATCAATGTTGATGTTAAAACTCATTGTGATGTGATTATTATGTTAAAAAAAATCATTAAATTATGAAATTATCATATTAATGTTGATGTTATAACTTATATTGATCTTGATAATTATTTCAATAAGTTTTGTTTTCTTTTGCATTCCTTAATTTTTATGATTGTATTGTCATAAATTGTATACATTCTCTTTTATTTATTTAATTCATATTGATGTTAATGAATATTTCAAATTTTTTTACTTTTTTTTTCGAAATTTTATAATTGCGCCGAGAGGCGCTCTACAACCCAGTATGGGGGAGATCTTGTAACGTGATGTAACGTTTATAACATGTCGGCAAAAAATAATAGTGATAGTGAATATTATGGGAGAGATCTTGTAACGTTATGTAACGTTTGTAACATGTCGGCAAAAAATAATAGTGACAGTGAATATTATGGGAGAGATCTTGTAACACAAAATAAAAAATAATATCACTTTAATAACATTATTTTTATTAATAATTTGTTTTCTTCTAATAGGCCAAAATAAATGTCAGCCACAAAAACAATCTAATATGGGGGAGATGTTGGAATCTTCCTACCAAACAAAACAATAAAAAAGTAAAAACTTTAATTATCTATAAAAAAAATATGTGGGTCAAGAAAAAAACACAAAATTGAATTATCCGCAAAAAAATGTTTGCCTTGCACATGGTTTTATTGTACATGGTTTAGGAGGCTTTTAAACCATGTGAAAGGCCTCCTAAACAACCCATGGTTGTAGGAGGGTCTTGCATATGGTTTTAAAACCATGTGTGGGAAAATGATGCAATGCTCGTTCCTAACAAAATAAAAAATAATAAAAAATATTATATGTCGGCCATAAATAATATTAAATATTAATAATAAAAATATTATATGTCGGCCATAAATAATATTAAATATTAATAATAAAAATATTATATGTGGACCTTAAATAAAAAGATATGTCTTTTGGTTTGAATCAAATCAATGGATATCTAAGAAGAGGTTTGCACCTCGAGAGATTTGATCCATCTCGGCACTTGATAGAGCCTAGGATTTGGATCTACGTTGGTTTATGTCAATGCCAATGTTATAATTCATTTTAATGTGATGATTATTTCAACATATTTTTTGTTGAAGTTCAAATTATCATATTATTATTGATGTTATAAGTTATGTTGGTTTTCATGATTATTTCAAGGTTTATTTTTTCTCACTATTTAAGGTGTGATTGTATAATTATTTCAAGTTTTGTGGTATCCAATCTCTCACCTTTTTTTTTAATTCATATTGATGTTAATCATTATGGTGATATTAACATAACTTATATACAATCTCTTTCATTTGTTTAATTCATATCGATGTTTTTTTTTAGACAATAACGTGTAAGGTAAATTTATCGGTCGGCAAAGCAGCTGCCGAGTGCTTTTACATGGATAAAACTAACTATTTAACAAGTGGAAACTGAAGTGATATGTTCACCGAGATGAGATACATCTGAAGCATCTGCCTTGTTTGACACCTGCTATGGTTAACGTTTCTTAATCCCGTCCTTCATTGCTAGCTGCTCCAAGACTTGCCATTCTAGAGTGATAGGACGGGTCCCACTGAACCATTGAGGATTTTTACTACATCTTCGCCGGTTAGGCTTTGACTTCAGAGAGCTCTTCCAATGTTGAGGATTTAGATCGGCCCAACTATTCTCACCGAGGCAAATCACTAGAGTGAGTGAGTCAAGCTTCCATAGATTCCCAACGATCCTTCACTGAAGCTTCTGGGGGTGAAATGGAACAAGGAGATCCATCGAAATTTAGAGGAATCAAAGCTGATCTCTTGGAGGATCCAGCAATTTCCAGAACTTCTGTAAGTGAGAGAGCTTATCTTCTTCAGCGATAGGATTGCAAATAACACTGGGCTCTAGAATGGTCATGAGACATATGGGCTCGCTGGTCGTGGACTTTGCCAGTACGAGAAGGAAGAGATCTTGAAGACCCAGCAAGGAGAATTGCTTCCAGAATTAAGGGATGGTGCACAGAGTTTCTGAGCCATCGATTGAGAGTGTGCTCCTGCTCAGAAGCGAGCGTTTATTGGCTTCCAGATCAGCCTTAGTGTTTAAGATTCTCAGGATGTGAAAGAAGCTTATTTTCTGGAACTCTGACTACATAAGCTTGACTTTCTTGAGAATGGTGGAGAGATGCACCTGAGCAGGGATTCTTTTTGAGTTTGCAGCTTGGATTATGATCCGAGAATCACTAAAGACTGTTAGAGAGGTAATATTCAAGCTGAGGGCAAGCTTGAGCCCTTGCCATAGTGCAAGAGCCACCACTCTATTGTTAGAATCGTGACCCATCCCCCACGCAAAGCTCATAATTGTTTCTCCTCCAGGATCCAGGATAACCCTACCGCCACCGAAATCCCTAGGATTACCCTTTGAGGCCCCATCAAAGAAGAGGCAGTGCTCCTCTAGAGACGATCTCCATTTGATGAAGTCCCGTTCTGTCAGCTGAATATCCCATTCAGCATTGGATGAGGATGGGGTCTTGATTATGGCATGATGGTTCGGGACAATCTCTTTTAGCCACTTGTCTTCCTTGCTGGACATAGCTGAAGAATTTATGAGGGTGGCTTTGGATTCTAGAGCCTCTCCTAGAAGGGCTCTGATTTTGGAAGCTACTCTAGCCAGAGTACTGCTCTTCTCCCTGAAGATCCTGTTGTTTCTCTCAATCCAAAGTTTCCAGCAGATGAACTTGGGGAGCCACATCCAACTGGCTTTGAGGAGATCCTTCTTGGCAGTGCTGAACGACGATATGTTGGCCCACGTTTTCAGCAGCTCCTGGGTGTTAGCCGGCATGATGAATCTGTCCGGGATTATTTTCAGCGAATATTTCCAGACTTCACTAGCAAAGGAACAGTGCAGGAGCAGATGATCTGCGTTCTCCTCATCAGAAACACACAGGGGACACCCAGAGGGCCCTTCCATTCCTCTTCTCCTTAAGTTATCGGTGGTGAGGATGCTTTTGTGAGTAAGAGTCCAACATAAATAGTCTATCTTGGGGATAGAGGCATAGGACCAAACAAACTTCCACTGAGCTGGGTCTTGAGGGACATTGGGGATTGCCTGGATGAAGTTGTATCCATCAGCTACCGAGTACGATCTGGAGGTCGAACCCCACCCTCTTTTGTCCTTTGATGTCGCTTTTAATGGGGTTTTCCCTTGAAGGAGGTTTCTTAAGGAGTTGGCTTCTCCTTCTAGATTTTCTGGTATCTCTCCCAGGTCCCAGTTATCCCAACTTTTCTCTGCATTATCGGACTAGGTGGAAATGTCCCACAGGGTAAGAAGGTTTTTGTGCTGCATCCAATTTTTTAAATTTTCCAGTTCAGCCTTCTGCTCGAGGGGCTGTTCTCCAAGGATCGAATCATCCCAGTATCTTATCTTTCTCCCATTGCCAGGAATCCAGTAGAGGTTAGATTTGAAGTGATCCAGGGCTGTGAGGCAGAGCTTGAAGATAGGGGATCCGGTTAAAGTTCTTGGAGGCTTCTCCAAGCATCTTGAGCGGCTTCCTTGGAAGTATTTTTTCCAAAGAACTTTCTTACTCCAACTGGTGTGCCCAGAAACCAAGTTCCAGAGGAGTTTGGAGCCTAAAGCTAAATTTTGAACAGCAATGTTCCGGATATGGAGACCGCCTTCCAGAATTGGCTTCTTTATTTTGTCCCAGCTTACTAAATGGAGTCTTCTGTCGTTATTTTTCCCACCTTCCCATAAAAATCTTCTTAACAGGCCGTCCACTTTACTGATGAAGGATTTAGGGGCAAGTAGAATGGTGTTCTGGTAAATAGGAATACTTGAAAGGACATATTTTAAAAGAGTCACCTTACCTGCTAAATTAAGCCAGGCTGCCCCCCAGGCTTGAATTCTGATTTTCAGCTTGTCCAGCAACGACATCCAGTGGACCACTTTGGGGACATATTTGAGGATGGGAATCCCAAGATAATTGAAGGAATCCCAGGAGAGAGTCCCCTCCATCCCTAAGAGCCTTGCGATTCCTGTCAATTCCCTTGTGGAGCAGTTCCAACCATATATTTTTCTCTTTTGAAAGTTTATCTTACTTCCTGAGGCATCCTTGTAAATGTCAAGCTCTCTTTTGAATAAACCAGTAGAAATAATGCTTGCTCCTCCAAGGATCAAAGTATCATCAGGGAATTGGGCATGGTTTATGTCTTTTACATTTTGGGCCATCCGGAGGCCAGCAAGAGAGCGGATCTGCTGGCAATGATCCAATTGGAAGCTAAGCACTGAGGCTTGAATGGCGTAAAGGAGCGGGGACAGCGGGAAACCTTGCCTTAGCCCTCTCAAGTCTTGGAAGAAATTCGTAGAGCATCCATTGACTAGAGGGGCGATCCACAAGGAGGCAATGCAGGATTTAAGCCAGTTTATGAAGTCCTTAGAAAACCTGAATTTTCCCATTACTGCAAACAGAAAATCATGTCTTACCCTGTTGAATGCATTAGCCAAGTCGAGCTTGATTACCATGCCTTTTTCTTTCCGTTGACAGCTCGAGTGGATTGCTTCTTGGACAAGCATGATATTGTCCAGAATCTTCCGCCCTTTTATGAAACCACCTTGGTTTTCAGGGATGATTGCCGGCAACATATTCTTAATCCGATTGGCAATGATTTTAGTAATTAGTTTATAGCCCGTGTTGCATAAAGAGATGGGCCTAAATCTGCTGAAGTTATTGGCTCCTTTTTCTTTTGGAATCAGGACCAGGAAAGCTGAGTTGGTACTGTCCCCTAACTTGCACGGGGACTTCACTTAGTGAACCTCTCACATAGCACGTGCAATCATAGGATATTAAAGAATACCCTTAATTTTGAGAGATATTGACCCAAAATATTTTTCTTGAAACCTCCTCCCAATACTTAAAACCTCCTCCCCACCCCTTTTTATACCTCAATCCTTATAAACCACCCTACCCACCCCCACCTTAAACCCCTCATCCCCCCAATACCTGCAATATATTGGTTCTATTTTTGATAATTTTAAAACCCACAATATGAACTAACGTGATAGGATATTGGTCAATAAGTGAAGCCCCCGTGCTAACTTGCTGCTACTTTGAGATTTCCTGACCATTCTCATGAGGTCAATTTTGATGATGGGCCAGCAAGAAGTGAAGAAGCTTGCCGTGATCCCATCGGGACCCAGGGCTTTGTTAGCATCCATACCATCCAAATCTTTTTTAAGCTCTTCCATTCTGATCAGGGCAGCCAGAAGGAGATTATCAGTTTCCTGGACTAGCTTTGGGACGAGATCAAGTGGGTAGCTATTTGCATCAATTGGGTCCTCTTCCGGGGTTGAGAAGAGGTCTTTGAAATGGGAGTGGGCTTCTTTCTTAATTCCTTCGAAGTATTTGACCAAATTTCCTTGAAATTGAATTTCATTTACAGTTTTGAAATGCTTACGGGCCTCAGCCTGCTTGTGGAAATAGCTGGTATTCTTATCTCCTACTTGCAGCCACATACTTCTGGATTTCTGCCTCCAGTACTCCTCTTCCACCCTGCATGCTCTATGTAAATCATTTTGAATATTTTCTTCAGTTTGTAACAGTTCTTGAGAGATTTCAGCGTCCTCCATGATCAATTGGTGTCTCTCTAGAGCAGCCTGCGCTTCTTTTCTTTTGGAGGTGGGTGTGGTCAGCGATTTAGCCCATTTTTTCAGCTCTTTTTTGAGAACCCTCAGCTTTTCTTCCTAGACATAGAAAGGGGAGCCATGGATCTGCCAATTCCAAGCCGTGGAGACCACATCCATGAACCCTTCTTGCTGAATCCAGATGGGGCTGAATCTGAATGGTATGGGACCAAGATTTTTACCCATGGACAGCTCGAGAAGTATTGGTTTATGATCCGAGGTGTAGATGGGCAAGATTTTAGAGGATGCCATAATATCAAAAGTCAGAAATGAAGACTGGATGAGGAATCTATCAAGGCGAGCAGCAATGTGGCCTGGGTCCCTTCTTTTGTTTGTCCAGGTGAATTTACCATGGGAGGGCTTGATATCCTCCAACTCCCAATCTAAAATGATGTCTTCAACCCATTCTCTAGCTTGATATTTGATCGAAGAGCCTCCCTTATTTTCTTCTGCTGCTAGGGTGACATTTATATCCCCAGCTATAATGATATTGACGGGGTTGTGCATGCTAAGAAAGGACTTTAAGGAGTCCCAACAAAATCTTTTTTCAGCTGGTGAAATAGGGACATAAACATTGAACAGACTTACAGGATGACCAAAGT
Source organism: Pseudotsuga menziesii (assembly GCA_001517045.1). NCBI lineage: Eukaryota > Viridiplantae > Streptophyta > Pinopsida > Pinales > Pinaceae > Pseudotsuga > Pseudotsuga menziesii. Next base: position 472,192 of record LPNX010232549.1, read on the forward strand.
CTTTGTGGAGAAGTTTGGTGAACAACCAGTGTGTGCTACTTTCTTCAGCTTCCAGATCATATTTGGAGTTGTCCCAGAAGGTAGCTATCCCTCCTAAGGCTCCTCTTGCGCTGACTGCTTTACCTTGACCTTTTCTCCAATATGCTTTGCTTGCTTGGAGGAGAATGAGGTCCTCCATTTTAGTCTCCTGGATGAGAAGTATTTCGGGCGAATACAATCTTACAATGTCTTTTAGTGCTTCTTCTTTCAGATTGCTTCCTAGACCTCTGCAGTTCTAGGAGATGTATTGCATTACTTACTATCTTGGGAGGTTGTGGCTCCCTTTGGAGCATGGCCTTGATTGATATTGGATTTGGTATTTATCATTCCCTTGAGGGTCTTCTGGGAGCCTTGGAGAATATCAAGGTAGGTTTTTTCCTCTCTCTGTTTCTTCTTAGTTTTCCGACCCAAGGTGACCTTGATAGGGGTGACTTGGGAGCTGCCAGATTTGGTTCCTCCGTCCTTGGAGTCCCCTCCTAATTTTGAGCCCAGACTAATGTGATCTTCCTCTGCTTCTTTTTCCCTTTGAATCTTCCACTGAGGGAGTCGGGTCTGCCATTTTCCCGGTTTCCCCAATTTCATTTGCATCCTTCCCAGATGTTTCTGAGATTCCCTTTAGGGTTTCATTGGTATTCCCGAAGCTGGTTCGTCCTTTGCTTTTCCTATGGGTTTAGAGATTGGTGGAGGGTTCTCTGATGGTACGGAGGTTTTTTTCCCACTTGGTTTCGGGGATGCCTTACTCTTTTTGACCTTTTGCCAGCCTTCTCCATCCTCTTTGTCATCAGGTTGAGCCTTTGGGAAATTCCTTTGGAATGGCCATGCTCTTGACAGTTTCTGCACTTGAATGGGAGTTGCTCATAATCCAGCTTTTGATAATGCTGCCATGACCCAACAGTGAGTTTTACCGCTTCTGGTAGGCTAGCTTCCAGATCCACTTCTACACAGATCCTGGCGCAGGTGTATTGGCCTTTGTTGTTTGCTATGTCAATAAATATGCCGAGTCTGTTTCCAATCTTTTGCAGCGAATGGAAGTTCCAATAGTGGACCGGAAGGTTCGGGAGCCTGACCCATACTGGCACTTCTTTAGGCACGTCGACCGTGGGATCAAAGTCGGGCGTCCACCCGTTGAGATACAGGCCCTGAGACCCCATGAAATACGTGCCGCTCCTGAATACCAGATCTCGATCTTCCTTGGATATGAACTTGAATATGAAGAATCCTCTTCCAACGGCGTAGCAGGTCACACTATTCTTCAGCTGGGGTCTCCAGTTACGCTGGATCCAGTCGTCGGTGGTTTTTGCGGAGGGCCAAAGCCCCATAAATTGTCCTATCAATCCTCTTTCAGCCAGGGGTAGGGAAATTTTAATGGGTTGTTCTTTCGGCAAAGCAATTTCAGGAACTTCATCCAGTTTCTTTACAAATTTCGGGATAGAAGGCAAGGCTGGTTTCTTCCCAGCCTACCCAATCAACTTCATGAAAGCCTCATTAGTAGAGATCGATGTGGGGGAGGGTGGCTCCCCACCCCCAGGAGCACTCATGGCAGCACTGGGGCGTGCCCTGCACCAGGAACCTAGAGGTCGGCGCAGAGATCAACGACGACAGCGATCGGGCAGCATCAACTTCATTGTGAGGGAGCAATGCATTTTTGAAGAAGCGTGTTATTGAGGAGCAAGAATAATAACACTTTCCTTGAAGGGAGCAATGGGGGGATTGTGATTAATTCATATCGATGTTAATGACTATATCAATAATTATTTTTGCATTTGATAGAAATGTTTTAATTTGTATCAATGTTGATGTTATAACGCATTGATGTGATGATTTTTTCAAGTGTTTTTTTTTGTTAAACTATGAAATTATCATATTAATTTTGATGTTATAACTTATCTATCATGATGATTATTTCAATGAGTTTATTTTCTCATTATCGTAACTTATATTCAATATCATTCATTTTTTAATTCATATTGATGCCAACGATTAATTCAATATTGTTTCTCTCTTCATTAGAAATGTTATGATTCGTGTCTATGTTGACGTTATAGCTCATATGGATGTGATGAGTATGTCAAGTTTTTTTTTCGTTAAAATATAAATCATCATATTAATATTGATGTTATAACTCATATTGTTCTTGATGATTATTTCAAGGTTTTGCATTCCTTATGGTGGTATTGTTATAATTTATATATAATCTCTTTCATTTTTCATTCATATTGATGGTAATGATTTTTTCAATATTCACTTTTCTCACTTCTTCTTAGTATAGTCATGATTCATATTAATGTTGATATTTTAACTCATATTGATGTGGATGATTATTGCAAGATTTATTTTTCATTACTTGTAGTTGTAATTCCATACACAAGCTCTTTCATTTTTTCATTCATATTAGTAATTTTTTTCATTCTTCATGTAGTATTGTGATTGAGATTTTATATCGATATTGATGATTATTGTGTAATATATGTTCAATACTTCAATGGGTGAGATATGTCCTGATGTCAGAAGTCAAGGGTCATGTGCTTTCATCTATTGGTGAGGCCCCCTTTGCACATCCATCGTTGGATGTTAGACTGACAAAGAAGATATCAATGATCTCAACAAACCAATACTAAATTAAATAACATATATATTTTAGTTTTCTATTATTATATATAAAATATATAATAATACAAGTCTTAGATTCTATAATAACATTATAAAACTAACAATGTATACTCTATTTAAAACAATTATCATTTTACAATAAAAATATTAGAGTGTGTATATACAATAAATACATTACTATGTAATGTACATTGTATAAAAGTTATAGCACTAATATATTTATTGTATAGCAATACTCGTTTTAAAAAAAATGTACATTATTAGTTTTTTAATGGTAATATAGAATTCAAATTTTGTATTATTATATGTTTTATACATATTAATACACTTTAGAATAAGATATCAACTTACAATCTTTGTTTTTGTTTCAGATAACATCACTCAGAAGGAAAAACCTAAGTCAAATGTTACAGTTGGAATAAGACATTTAGTTGACGAACCACGTCTTAGAAGACGTTTTCAAATTCATGTTATTCATGCTCATCGAGGAAATTTATCTAACTAAGAGTTGAAGGAAGAAATTGCCAAAAAGTTCAATGTTGTCAATCACCAAACAATTTTTGTTTTTGGTTTTCGTACATATGGTCATATATCTTCAGGTTTTGGCATGGTTTATGACAAGTTTGAGGATGCACTCAAATATGAGTCAACCTATAGATTGGCTAAAAATGGCCTCCATGGTGTTGAAAACAAAAGCCTAAAGGATAGTAAACTTAGGTGCAAGAAAATTAGGGGTGTGAAAAATAGGAAGAAATAGATGTAGTTTCTATCCAATGACCATCATATGTTTTTTGGTTGTCTTTTTCACATTCATATATTAGAATCTATGGTTCTATATATTTATGAAACACACTTATGTTTATTTTGTTATATATAGTCACTTGCAAATATGTTCACAGTTTTATATTGATGTTAATGGTTATTTCAATATTGTTTAGTAAATGCTTAAAATTTAAAGTATCATAGTAATGTTAATGTTTTAATTCATTGACCTTGAAATTTTAGAATTCATATTATTGTTGACATAAATTATAATGTTATCTAATTTTATAATTCTTACTGATGTTAATGATCTTTATAGAATTTAGTAAATGTTTAAAATTGAAATTATCATATTAAGGTTGATGTTAGTCTTTATGATTATTTAAATGTGTTTTTTTCTCATTCCTTATTATGTATTTCCATTACTAATATACAATGTCATTCATTTTTCAATTCAAATTGATGTTAATGAGTATTTCAATATTTTTTTCTCTTTCTTTGAAATGTTATAATCCATGTCAATCTTGATGCTATACTGCGTATTAATGTGATGATTATGTCAAGTTTTGTTTTTCATTAAACATGGAATTATCATACTAATATTGATACTATAACTTATGTTGGTTTTGATGATTATTTTATTTCTAATATACAATATCATTCATTTTTCAATTCATATTGATGTGTTAATGATTGTTTCAATATTAGTATTCTTCCTTGAAATGTTAAATAATCCATGTCAATCCCGATGTTATAATGCATATAGATGTGATGATTATGTCAAGTTTTGGTTTTCATTAAACCTAAAATTATTGTATTAATATTAATGCTATAACTCATTTTGGTCTTGATAATTATTTCATTATAAATATACTATGTCATTCATTTTTCAATTCATATTGATGTTAATGATTCTCTCTCTCTATACACACACACACACACACATATTATCTACCTTAGAAATGTTATAATCTATTTCAATATTGATGTTATAATCAAACATAGGTGCAATAAAATTAGGGGTGTAAAAGACTAAAGGATAGTAAACATATGTGCAATTAAATTAGGGTTGTAAAAAATAGGAATAAAATAGATGTAATTTGAATGGAAAAAGACCCAAATATCAAAGGATAAAGTTTGTTAAACTAGGATCACAACTCATTATTTATAACCATAAGAAGTCAAAATCATTATGTGGACTAGCTGTGTAGGTAAAATACCAACTACCACTGGAAAAAGAATTCACTACATCTATCATATAATCAAACATAGGTGCAATAAAATTAGGGGTGTAAAAGACTAAAGGATAGTAAAAATATGTGCAATTAAATTAGGGCTGTAAAAAATAGGAAGAAATAGATGTAATTTCTATCCAATAAGCAACATGTTTATTGTGATGGCTCCTAGACATTCATATAGTAGATTCTATTTTTAAATGTACTTATGAAATACACGTTTGACTTTTTTTCTATATACAATCACTAATTTTATATTATCATTAATATACTCATTTTTCGTGAAATTTGTTCAAGGTTATTTATCTAGTTACCCTGCCTTTTTCCTAAAAGAGAATGCATCATAATAAAATGTTTGTAATACAGGTATGTCATGTATGTCGAAGTAAAATAATTGTGAAGACTCCTCATTTCTCATAAACACATTTGCATAACTTATTTTCCAATTGTAGGAGGATGCAACATATAAGGTGGTAAATCGGCCTCCTGCTGCCCCTCCAGCACTCTCACGGCCTCCAGTCCACCCTCGCGGCACATCTCAGCGTTGCCTCTGCCATGGCGGCCTCCAAATCGCCCTCCAGTTCGCCATCCGCCTCCAGATCGCCCTCCAGATCGCCCTTGCGGCCTCCAGCTCGCCCTCCGATTGTTGTTGCAGCCGCCATGAACTCCGTGGCTGTCCCGATCAGCGCCGGCCCTCCTCCTTCAGATCCGGTTTTCTCTCTTGGCAACTCTCAGGCCTCTCAACGAAGGGTCTGCTCTTCTTTCAAAGAAGTGGCCTCTAGTCGGGGGGAGTCCTCTATTTTTCCCGCTGCCATTCCGGAAGCCCCAGCGATATCCATCCAGATGCCGGATGAAGCCCTGGAGTTTGCTTCTAAGTTAAGCAAGACTTCTTTGGTTTGCAGATTCAATGGCTTCTGGCCTAGCCTGGCAGATCTCCGATCCTGGATCTCTTCTGCTTGGTCTCCTCTTGTTG
>LPNX010232549.1:478211-508512 GCA_001517045.1 Pseudotsuga menziesii
ATATAAGGTGGTAAAAGGTGATGAAGGCCGTAACTACTTCTATTGTTTGGCCCCTGAATGTAATGGTATACATCGCAATAGGTGTCATGATTTTAACAACCACAGGATAAAGGTCCATTCATGGGATCCAATAACATTACGTGTTGGTGCACCACCGAGACCAAATTATAGAGTTAGATCTAAGTCATTTCTAAACAAAGAATGAGATCGAAAAAATTACAATATAGAATACCAAGTGAAGAAGAAGAGAAATAGAACAGAGAATGTTGCAATTCGAGCTGAGATTACAAAGGAGGTACAAATAATTCTATATCAATTTATTTTATTTTTTCACTACCTCATTTATGAGATAATCTATATGTGTGTTTTACAAGCAGGGTGTGAAATATGTGCAAGACCTAAGTATTGAAGCCTTGGATCGAATAAAAGAGCGTGTTTATATTTTTGATGCTCAATCGATGGATTTAAGAGAGAAGATCAAGAATGATTTACGTAAAAAGATAATAAAAGAGAAGAATTGGGATATGCTCCGTGCAATGTTCAATGAGTCCCCTCTTGTAAGATTGTAGTCACTCTCGTTTAGAATTTTTTAATCATAGATCATTAATATATCGTTTATTGTTCAAGGAATTAACATTATATTTACATGATTTCCTTACAACAAAGGAATGAAGAAAATTGTTCCCAACCAAGGGAAAAAATTGTATCCTCCAGCGAAGGGATTGAGAGGGTGACAAATTCCATCAATCTGGAGGGAACATCCTCGATGAATTCAACTAACAAAATCATAAATAAATTTTTAGATAATTTGTCAGAAATAGGGGCATGTAATAATAGTGGAGGAGAACAAATGAGGGGTTTTGAACCATTTGTGGATGAAGTACATATTTCTGTTCCCAAGGAGTCAATCCATGCTGTTGATCGTATGGGTTCATTTGGAAAAGATAATGGTTTTGTTAGAGAGAGTGCATTAGAGGAGATGTCTCATTCATGTGGTGGGGATTCTTCGATTCCTGTATATGATAAGACACCAACCAACTTTACCAATGAACACATGGTTCAATTTGAACCTCTACTTGGGATGCCTTTTTAGCTCTCTTCTGTGCGGAGTTCTATGCCAGTATTTGATATGACACCAGAGGATGCTCATACAGTATCTGATATGACACCAGAGGATATAATCCCAACATATGTTCTTGAAAATAATAACACGGGAATAGAACTCAGAGAAGAAGTAACGGTTGGTGTGAACAATAACACAAGCATTGAAGGAGCTAATTTTCATCTTGTCGTAGACAGTAATCCAAAATTTCATCAAAAGGGACGCAAAAGGACATTTCTTACCCCAGAGGAAGCAAAAAAGCAAGTATCGAAATACTTACACCCTTATTTCTACTCACAATCTATTGCACACACAAAGAAGCCACGCATTTGTGTCATCAACAAAAAATGATCTTATTGCACACACCCAAAAACTATACACTTTTTCTATGAACAAAAGTTAATGTTTAATGCGACGTTGAAATTTTGATTTAAATGTAATGTTCAATATAACATTGAATTTTTGGGAACGTAAAACCATGGATTTTATTAAACAATTTCAAAATATTAGTGGCATGACTTTTTCAAATCATTACATGACATTGACTGGTCATTTTAACTTTTGTTTTGTTATGGATGAACCTTACATTTATTTTTATTGTCATGTTAGTTTTAAACATTGCATTTATCAATACAGTTTAATATTTCTTTGAAATATTGTAAGTACATGAATTTTATAAATCAATTCCAAATTAATTGTATTAGTTGTTTCAATTTATTGTTTTATTATTTTTAAACCTTCCATTTAACTATATGGTTTTACAATTTTTTGAAGATTATTGAAACATGGATTTTATAAATAAATTTCATTTACTATTGAGAAGTCTCTATATTTTCATACTTATAATTCATGATAAGTTTCTCCTATGATCATAAAAATAGTATATTTGTTAAATATATTCTCATATCTTCTTATGAGGTATAGGATTTTCAATGTATTTGATTAGTTTTAAACAAAGTTTTATAAAACATATTTCATTTTTATGCAACTTGTATAGATATGATTAAAAAGAGAAAGTGGGAAGAAATTTTAGAGCTGGAGGTTGAAGACCCTGAGGATATGATTATATTTTCAGCTGAGATTTAACGCAGACACAAGTTTATGGGGACCAAGTTGCAGTTATTCTGTATTCACGATTTTAGGATTTTATAAGTGGAGAGGAATCAAATCCAAATGCCTCGACTCATTTTGTTGTTAATAAAGAACGAGTCAGAGATGTGGAGGATATCACCCATTCACGCATTGATACATATTTGGAATATGTTGTGTGAGTCAAAATTTGTTCAATCTCTTTATAAACCTATAATTCAAGGTCAATTTGAAAAACATGTGACAATATTATGCCTAAAATGTTGTGATTATTTGTGTTTAGTTATTGGTGTGCATATGGTCTAGAATCCAAGCATAGAGTTACAAAGGATAACAGGACAACAAGTGTACAAACCACTACCAAGAAAAAATGCATTCCACGTGAGAGCATTAAAGTTGGTTGCAATTTCCATTTCATTATGCGACGACTTTTCCAAAGGCCAGAATATGCCATTATAACATACACTCACTGTAGGAATGTTGATACTTATGGCATTATTTGTCATGGAGAGAATGCAATTGGGAATCCTAAAACATTTAACTATGCACCACATTTGTCATCGGATATAAGAGTCAGTGTCAAACAAATGATTAAAGATGGTTTCAACGTTTCAATGGTTTGGGATAAATTTCTATCTGATATAGAGCACAAATTTGGTGAGTTGTTTACAGGGGTGACTCGAGATACCTTGATGATAAGGAAATAAATTTTAAACATTTACCACAATATAAGGAGGAAAGAATATGTGAAGGATGATAGAGATTCGGTTAGTGTCGACTGTTGGTACAACCAATTTGTAGATAATTTTTTCTACTACCAAAAGCAAGATATAGTGCAAGGAATTCCATTCATTATTGGTATAAAAATAGGTTGGATGCGTTCCATGATGGTGAGGCATTCACACAATGATGTTATATCAATGGATTCCACTTTTAGCACAAATATGTATGGAGTACGCTAATATTTATTATAGCTCTCATTTCATTTCACTTTTTAAATTTCATTATTTTATTGAATATATAATTCCAATTGAGTTCTTTGAATGTAGAACCAATTATATACATTGATGGTATTCGAAAAACATCGTAATGGTGTCCCAATAGCATGGGTGATTTCATCACGAAACACCACCGAAGATATCAGTAACTGGTTGTCATCACTATTTATTGCTGGATTGAAAGAACGTTCAGATTGGATTGTTCGAGCCTTTATCACAGATGATGCTGCTGTTGAGATTGAAGTGTTAAGGTGACATTATTTTTAAGAGGCATTAAAAGAAATATTACATTAATATATATATAACTTATACCCTTCTTTTGTAATTCCATTTTAGGAGGGTAACCAATTCGACCATATTATTGTGCATTTGGCATGTGCATCGAGCATGGCTAAAGAACATCCAAAACAAAGTTCATGGAAGAGAAAAGAAAGTGCAAATTTATCATGCTCTTGTAGAAATTATGCACTCTTGCGATGATGATGAATCTGTGCAAGATGCAGTTAAAAGGATGCTTGAAAAGTTCCAAGATCAAAAGAAATTTATAAATTATTTCGAGAAAACTTGGTTAGCAAATAATAAAATCCGTAAGTGATACATAGTGTCCATGTATTTATATATTCTATGATCGCATGCATTCATAAAAAAAAATTTGCTGACATTTTTTTTTCTTTAGATATGTGGGAAAAGGATTATCGCAAATTTCCTCATTCTAATCAAGATACAAACAACGTGATAGAATCCTATCATGGGTTCATAAAAAGGAGGTACATATATGAGGAGAACAATGCACACAATCGTCGGGTTGACTGGTTAATATATGTATTGTTAACGAAAGTTGAACTACATTACATTCATAATCAATGATTGAAAGAAGTAGAGGTTACAAGGACAAAAAAATCTAAGAAACAATTAATTCTATCAAGGTATAGAGCAACTCAAATACCAGATGAAGATTGCATGCATTACGAAAATAAAACAGATCATTTTCTCGTTCGTAGCCAAAATGAGGATACCCATGATACCAGGTATCATGTCATATATACAGGATCAGAGTTTAATTTTTGTACATGTGATTGGGCATTGAATGGAAATGTATGTAAACATATATTAAAAGTTGAGATGTTGGTAAGTAAAGATGGTGAAGGAATTGAGGTATTACCAAATGCTTCCAATCCAATTCTTGAGTCACCTAGACCATTAGTTGACTTAAATGACAATATTCCTTTGAACCCTTTATTGGAACTCCAAAAACAAAAACCTTCTAAAGATATAATGTTTCCTCCATGCGTCGATTCTTCTAAAGATTTAGAGAATCTGTCAGATCCGATTCATTTTGCCATTGCAAGGTTGGATCATTTAGGATCTGAAGATAATGAATTGGAAATTCTTATGTTAGAAAATAAACAATATGGGAGGGCTATATTAGATAACCCAGGTACAAGTTTGGAGCGAGCACGTGCACTTAACAATGGCCTTAATAACTTATTCAACAATTTAGATTATGAGTTCAAAACAAAGTTTATAAATACTGTATCTCCATCTAAGATCAATACAAAGAGGCAACGTAGTTTTTTGAGCCCAATAAGAAAAAAAAAATTGTAGTGTGAGTCCCATTCAACCAAGGATATGCAACAATCCAAAGGGTTGGACGAGCTCATGCAAAAAAAAAACCAGGTATTTCAATTTGATATTTTAATTTACTTTACGTGAGATTGTAAGTTATATTAGTATTCTTTTATCTAGATTGTTGACTTGAATGTAACAATAATAGTATTTTATTCATTGTTGTTATGTAGTCGAGAAGTCCACATCTCACATGAGACCTCTTGATGTTCGACATTGTCGAATCTGAAGATTTTCTGATGCTAGTGTTAAGGATAACACAAGTATTTTATATTAGAAAAAATGTAAACACATGCAAATTATGGAATTAGTTGTTGTTTATGGAATGTGTTCTAGAATCAAAACATCGCTAAAGGTTATTAAATGGTGTATAATGTTACATCAAGGAAACGATCTAGTGAAAGAGGTGGACTCAAACATGCCTACAAGGCCGTTGATTCCAGATTTGAATTTATAGCTCATTTATTATTCCAATTTGTCAATGCTATATAACTTTTAGGAAAAATTTAAAGTAGGGTTTTCACTTCTAATTTCAATGTGTAGTTGTTTGTTAAAGCATATTTAAATTGGGAAATAGAAACTTTTCTAGTTATGGATTCTATCTTTGATCTCATATATTTGTTGCTTGTGACATGGGTGTATTAGTTGCTATATTAGCTTGAGTGTCAACTTCCAAAAGAGATGCAACTGAAGACTTCAATAAGAGAGACAGAATCCCGTGGCCACTTTAATGATGTGAAAAAATGTTTTTCAATGGTCAAACATATTTCGAATCTATTATTACATAGAGTATAAAAAAATCTATTAGTAATGATCAACACCTCGATTTTTTATAAATTTCAAAGTTTGGTCATTTATATTTTTTGCATATTTAGAAGGCTTTGTCATTTAAGAATTAGAGACAAGAAAGTAAATTATGTTAGAAAGTGTTTTAGAGTTTATACAGAGTTGATGTGGGTCATTTAATTGGTTTGATATTTCTCATATATGATGTTTTTTTAGAAACAAAGTTATGAAATAAATGTATCAATTTTTATGATGTGATGGTTAGTTGGAATCTTATGAAATCATAGAATTGGTCTTTTTTCTTTTAAAGATATTTGTTAGATACATATAATTGATTTTATTTATTTATTTATGTTAAATTGCAATTAATCAAACTTAACGAACATATAATTCAAGTATCACTCATCCTTAATCAAACTCTTATAATTCAAGTATTATTCCTTCTAAATCAAGCTCCTATTTATAGTTATTAATTAACACAATCAACTTATAGTTCAAATTTCAATATTTGCTTCTAAACATAGTCAAGAACTTATTTTCTTTAAATAAAACAAGCCTTTACACTTGTAAACAAGCTAAATCTTAGAAGGGAAATCTTCAAGGTACCCAAAATAACAAGAAGGAAAATTGACATAATATAATAATATTTTTACATATTGGTGAACCCATTTCCGCATTAAAATTGTTCCATTAACAGTGCTCACGGTTCCACCAACAATGCACATGGTTCCATAGCTAGAGCTCATGGTTCCACCAATAATTCTTCTGCTAATAGTGCTCATGGTTCCACCAACAATGTATGATGGTTCACGGTTCCATAAAAATTGTCCATGGTTTCATTTACATTCTTCATGGTTCCACCTCTAAAAATTTCATTTACCATGAATTTTGTTCAAGGTCCGTTGCATGGTTCCACCACCAAAGCTCATGGTTCCACCAACAATGCTCATGGATCCATTAATAGTGCTCATTTTTTCACTAATATGCAAGATTACACGAAATATGTACATGGTTCCACCAACAATGTTCATGGTTCCACTAATAATGTTCAAGGTTCCACCAACAATTCTCATGGTTCCGTAGCTATAGCTCATGGTTCCACCAACAATGCTCACAGATCCATTAATAGTGCTCATGGTTCCACTAATAATGTTTAGGGTTCCACCAACACTGCTCATGGTTCCACCAACAATGCTCATGGTTCCATAAAATGAGCTCTTGGTTCCACCAATAGTGCTCATGGTTCTACCAACATTGCTCATGGTTCCATCAATAATGCTCATGGTTCCACCACCAACGCTCATGGTTCCACCAACAATGCTCATGGATCCTTTAATAGTGCTCATTTTCCCATGAATATGCAAGATTACACCAAATATGTACATGGTTCCATAGTTAGAGCTCATGGTTCCACCAACAATGCTCATGGTTCCACTAATGCTCATGGTTCCATAACCGGAGCTCATGGTTCCACTAATAGTGCTCTTGGTTCCACCAACAATGCTCATGGTTCCATCAACAATACTCATGGTTCCATAAATAGAGCTCATGGTTACACCAACAATGTTCATGGTTCATGGTTCCATTAAATTGTCCATGGTTCCATTTACATTCTTCATGGTTCCACCTCTAAAAATATCATTTACCATGAATTTTGTTCAAGGTCCCTTGCATGGTTCCACAACCACCGCTCATGGTTCCACCAACAATGCTCATGGATCCATTAATAGTGCTCATGGTTCCACTAATAATGCTCATGGTTCCACCAATATATGCACTATCTACTAAGCATCTAATAACAAGACAAAAATACTCTGTTTCTAAAGAGAATTGAAGCTGAAAAAGACCTAAACTATCTTATTAACCAAAAGCATAAAGGATCTATTGTAAATTACTGTACTTCGAAACAAAGGAACCAGACGGCTTGTATTACAATCAAAACTAGTGCTATCTTATATGCACAAGATTGAAATGTAATTAGTTCTGGAAACAGAGATGGAAGCAATGAAAAACTACTTCTAAATCTAGCACACACAATGATAAATGCTTAAGAAACAATTAAATTTTGAAACCTTATTTATGTTGAAAGCAAGGACATGAATCAAATGCACACTGAAACATTACTCATCACTACCATTTGGAAATACTAAGCTACAATAAACAAAGTATTATTCTTTATATTTTTATACATAGCGCCCCCACATATACACTATTTAACTAATAACATATAAATTCACATCTAGACAAGCAATACATCAACCCACACAATATCTAAGAAAAAAAAAGTGTTTTAAATATATGACTTAACTAATTAAAATTGTTAAATAGGAATGTAATAAACATATTACGAGATCTCATTTGCACACACGTTGTTATATTCATGCTATGTTAAAATATACAGAACAAAAAGAAAGCATTAGAGCTCTGAGCAAAGCAAATACACAAATGTTTACACAATTCACAATTTAGTTTACACACAACAATAATACAAACACACCACAACTACATATATGATGCTAACACATGATGGGTGCTTAACACTACCAATGAGGGGCCTACCCAGAGACAACGATAAACTCCTACAAACTACTCAGTCACTGGTTACATGCAAAGTAAAAACGCAGAGGAACAAAACAGAGTTTTCATATTATCGGAATTTGGAGTATTTTTTACATAGTTGTTTAGTGCAGCCCATGACTCCTTTGTATAATGGTATGTACAACAAAGGGAGAGAAGGTCGATGTACTAAATGACGGTAAATGTGTCAAGAAAGTAATGGACATGAAATCATGATAAAGGGAAATTTCTAGAGCCCAACAGTTTATACCATCAACACTTATATAAATATAAATATAGATTTAATATAAATATTTGATTAAAATTTTTTTCTTAATATTTTTCTTAAATAATATTTTTTTACTTAATAATATTATGCTCATGGTTTCATAAACAGATATCTTGGTTCCACCATAATTCCCATGGTTGATGGAATAATGAGCATTATTGATGGAACCATGAGCAATGTTGGTGGAACCATGAGCACTATTGATGGAACCAAGAGCGTAGTTATGAAACCGTGAGCTATAGTTATGGAACCATGAGCATTGTACGTGGAACCATGAGCATTGTTGGTGAAACCATGAGCATTATTAGTGGAACCATGAGCATTGTTGGTGGAACCATGAGCATTATTAGTGGAACCATAAGCATTGTTGGTGGAACCATGAGCATTATTTTGGAACCATGACCATTGTTGGTGAAACCATGAGCCCTAGTAATGGATGCATTTTTGGTGGAACAATGAGCACTAGTGATGGATGCATTATTGGTGGAACCATGAGCATTGTTGGAACCATGAGCATTGTTGGTGGAACCATGAGCATTATTAGTGGAACTGCTCCCATTGTTAGTGGAACCATGAGAGGGATATATTAGATAACCCATGTACAATTTTGGAGTGAACACATGCACTTAACAATGGCCTTAAGAACTTATTCAACAATTTAGACAAAGACTTCAAAACAAAGTTTATAAATATTGTATCTCCATCTAAGATCAATACAAAGAGGCAACATAGTTTTTGGAGCCCAATTAGAAAAAAGAAAAGATGCAGTGGTGAGTCACATTCAACCAAGGATATGCAACAATTCCAAAGGATTGGACGAGCTCGTGCAAAAAAATAACCATGGACTGAAACATGTAATGTGTTCTACAATCAAAACATCACTAAAGGTTATTAAATGGTGTATAATGTTACATCAAGGAAATGATCTAATGAAAGGGGTGGACTTAGACAAGCCTACAAGACCATTGATTCCATATTTGAACTTATGATGTCTGTTGAATTGTAGATTAAGTTATAAATTTTAATTCATTTAATTTTGTTAAAGAGTTATTTTAATTTACAATAGCTCGTACCATGGATGTCGGTGTTTCGAGGAGGGACATGGCATAGGGAAGGCCACTAAAGAAAGTGAATTATTATAAAATTAATTATTATTATAATGACTAGTTGAAGTTATTCATCTTAGTTTTTAATTATTATGGTAGCCACGAATGAGCATAATATATATATATATATATTTCCTCTTATTGTTGGTAAAAACAAATTGAGAGTATATCGACTTATAATAAGCCATATTTAAATGATATGAAAATCATATAGCAAAAGAATTTAAATGAAAAACTTATGGTGCTCGTGGTTCCACCACCAATAATTCCCATGGTGTATGGAACCATGAGCAATGTTGGTGGAACCAAGAGCTTAGTTATGAAACCATGAACTATATTTATGGAACCGTGCCAGCATTGTAGGTGGAGCCATGAGCTCTATTTATGAACCATGAGCATTTTTTGTGGAACCATGAGCGCTAGCTATGGAACCATGAGCAATTAATGGATCCATGATCATTGTTGGTGGAACCATGAGTGTTGGTGGTGGAACCATGCACATTTATGGAACCATGAGAATTATTGGTGGAACCACAAGAATTATTGGTGGAACCATGTGCATTTATGAAACCATGGGCATTATTGGTGGAACCATGCGCATTTATGGAACCATGAACATTTTTGGTAAAACATTGAGCACTATTAGTGGAACCAAGAGATTTGTTTATGGAACCATGAGCTCTATTTATGGATATATGAGCATTGTTGGTGGAACTATGGGATTTACTTATGAAACCATGAGCATTAGTGGTGGAACCATGAGCATTAGTGGTGGAACCATGACTAATGGTCGCAGGATGGTGGAACTATGCAAGGGACCTTGAACAAACTTCATGGTAGATGATATTTTTAGAGGTGGAACCATGAAGAATGTAAATGGAACCATGGACAATTTTTATGGAATCGTGAACCATGAACATTGTTGGTAGAACCATGAGCATTGATGGGAGCTCTACCTATGGAACCGTGAGAATCAATGGTGGAACCATGAGTAATGGCTGCAAGGTGGTGGAACCATGAGTAATGGTTGCAAGGTTACATGAATTTTGTTCAAGGTTACATGTATGGTTCCACCACATCGAGACCATTACTAATGGTTCCACCAACAATGTTCATGATTCCATAAATAGAGCTCATGGTTTCACCAACAATGATCATGGTGCCATTAACTTTGTTTAAGATTCAACCACCAATAATGTTCACGGTTCCATAACTAGGGCTCATGGTTCTGACAACAATGCTCATGGTTCCACCAATAATGTTGATGGTTCCATATATAAGTCTCATGGTTCCATCAACAATGCTCATGATTCCATAAAAAAAATTTGAGATTCAAGCACTTAATGTCCAATATTTTTTCACATAATATGTTTATGGTTTCATCAACACTAAATTTGTTCAACGTTCCATATGCATTGTTTAAGTTTCTTTAATTGCATGTGCCATTGTATCTACATGGTTCCACCCACATTGTTCATAAATCCATAGAAATTGTACATGGTTTTTCATAAACATTCATAGTAGTTCCACCCCTAAAATGCTCACTTTGTCTAATCAGTTTGTTTAAGGTTCCTTACATGGTTCCACCACCTTAGGACCATTACTCATGGTTCCACCAATAATGCTCATGATTCCATAACTAGACCTCATGGTTCTATATATAAAGCTCAAGGTTCCATCAACAAAGCTCATGGTTCCATTAACTTTTTTTGAGATTCAAACACCTAGTGTCCAAGATTCCACCACCAAATATGGTGCAAATATGTTTATGGTTTTATCAACCCTAACTTTGTTCAAGGTTACATATGTAATATTTAAGGTTACTTAATTGCACTGGTTTTGCATGTACATGGTTCCACCCACATTGTTCACAATTCCATCAAAATTGTTTGTGGTTTTACATAGACATTCATAGTGTTTCGAGCCCTAAAATGTTCATTTTCCATGAATTTTTTCAAGGTCCCTTGTATGGTTCGACCACCTTGATACCATTACTCATGGTTCCTCCAATAATGCTCATGGTTCCATAACTAGAGTCATTGTTCTACCAACAATGCTCATGGTTCCATATATAAAGCTCATGGTTCCATTAACTTTTTTAGAGACTCAACCACTTAGTGTCCAAGATTCTGCCACCAAATATGTTTATGGTTTGGTCAACACTAACTTTGTTCAAGGTTCTATATGCATTGATTAAGGTTCCTTAATTGTACATTTTTTTGTATGTACATGGTTCCACCCACATTTTTCAAAATTGTCCATGGTTTTCTAGAAACATACAATGGTTCCACCCCTAAAATTCTCATATTTCATGATTTTGTTCAAGGTTCCTTGTATGGATTCACCACCTCCGGACTATTACTCATGGTTCCACCAATAGTACTCACAATTCCATAACTAGAGCTCATGGTTCCACCAACAATGCTCACCGTTCCATAAATAGAGCTCATGGTTCCTCCAACAATGCTCATGGTTCCATTAACTTTTTTCGAGGTTCAACTGCCTAGTGTCCATGTTTCTGCCACCAAATATTTTCATGGTTTCATAACACTAACTTTGTTCATGGTTCTATATGCATTGTTTAAGATTCCTTAACTGCATCTCATTTTGTATATCCATTGAACTCAAAATTTAAATGTGGATCAGTCAACCATCCCTTGATTTCAAAACTGTAGAAGAAAGTGGAATTGATTTATTCAATGGTGATGTATTTTGTGAGACCTATTTAATATTGTCCCATTTGTTGAATTCCTATGCTTCATTTGTAGAGTGTAGGTTTTATTCTCTCACCCATTGAGTGCATATGAACCCATGGCCATTCCCTTTCCTTTTCATTTTCTTCTTCTCTTTCTTCAAGTGTAGCATGGCCATTCCCTTTCCTTTTTCATTTTCTTCTTCTCTTTCTTCAAGTGTAGCAACCTTTCTCTTTGATTTCTGACTTCTACCATATAGATTCATCTAGTGAGATATTGTTTATCTGTCAAGATGTATTAAAAAGTGGAGAGAAGGAACAATGATTAGTATTCTCTATTTTCTTTTACTTTTTTTTCCTTGAGTGCAAGGAAAATGTCTTCAAAGTCATATGCATTATAAGTTTAGAACATATATAAAATTATAACCTACATATGTTATATCACATATGCTTATAGAAAGCATAATTGGTGTGGGATAAAATATTCAACTTAAAAATATCATGGGTGCTTCATCTTGTTGACCAATACCTTATGGCATTCATTCATAAAAGGGGGATTTTAAATTGTGAAAAATAAGGTCAATATCATGATCTTTGTAGTCAATTAGACCTAGAATTAGCTTCGACCTAACAAACCTAAAGACTAGGACTAAGAATACCGTTGGGCTTTGTTAAGGTGCCTAATTTTAATCACGTTCTTATATGTAAAATACCTAATAACTTTTTTAATAAAACAAAAAAAATGTATACTAAATTCTATATATTTTAAATATATTTATTTTTTCTTAAAAATATGGTTTTCATTTTTAAATTTCTAATATCACATGATTATTAAAGATAAATACTATTATTTTGTTATAATTTTTTATAAACTTAAACATTAAAAAATATAAATATGTTGCACTAATAACAAGTGAACTCTACTTTAAAAAACAATATTTATAAATTATTAATTTAAATTTAATTTTATGATACATATAATAACATCATCAACTCTTGGATACTATTAACTAATTTCATAAATATTGGAAAAAAAATACCAATTATATGTAAAATTTCAAATTTCATAAATATTTGGAAAAAAAAAAATCTATGTAAATTTCATAAATATTATTATTATTATTTTTGTAATAGTGCTATGTTTGTTGAGGCTAGATCAACAATATATTTTAAGTAATGATTTGATTAAGATAAGGGATTCTACAAAAACATAATTATTATATATATATTTTTAAATATCTTTATTTAATGTTTTAAAATAATGTTTTTTTCAGCATTTTAAAATAATTTGATGTGATTATAATTCTTTGCCCAATATTGCAAGTTTTAAAATTCTAAACTATAATTCTTTGCTCAATATTGCAAGTTTTAAAATTCTAAACTACCAAGAAAATATATTGTAGGTGTTGGTGGCATTTTAAAATAATTTGATGTGATTATAATTCTTTGTCAATTATCTTAGCATGTGAGTTTATATTGCCAATTTAAAAATTCTAAAATACCAAGCCAATAGTTGTTGGTGGGTTATGAAGGGTTTAGAATGGGGTGAGGGATACTTATAAAGATTTGGGTACAAAAAGGGGTAGAAGGGAAGGTTTTAAATATTTGGAAGGGAAGTTTCAAGAAAATAAGTCTATATCAACTTTTATAGAAATTAAGAGTATTCTTTAATATCCCATAACTACATGTTCTATATTGAAATATACACTCATTTATTATGTCAATAGTCAATGGTTTAAATATTTTAAAATAGTTTAGATATATAAGAATAATTAAATCAACTAATAAAATTTCATAATCACAACAAATTTAATATATAAATAACCTATTATAATAAAGGAATTGTAATGATAATATTTAAAATTACAATTTCTAAAATTCAAATTATATATATATATAAATTTGACATAATTAATATAAATAACCTATTGTAATAAAAAAAATTGTAATGATAACATTCAAAATTACAATTTCTAAAATTCAAATCATATATATGAGATATTAATTTGACATAATTAATATAAATAACTCAATAAAAAAATACAATAATAATATTTAAAAAAATCCCATCATTTATTAACATATATAATAATTTTTATTTTATTTTTAAATGATTCAAAAATTGAATATATATTTAGTTTGGCTTTAAAAAATTCAAATAAAAATTATGATCACATAAACTTTCATTTTTGAAATCCAAATTCATATATATAATAATTTTTATAATTATTTTATAAGTTTTAATATTGATAATAAATTTTATATAGTTTAAAAAAAATTCTTTAATAATAATTTGAGTATAATTACATCAACTTTAACCTGATTAATATCAAATTTAATCACATCGACTTTAGTATGATTAATATCAAAATTTTAATAATGATAATGTAGACATTGTATCCAACCAGTTCTATATATTTAGATTTGGTGATCTCAAGCAACAATATTTAGAGCTTGACCTGCGGGCTGGTAGACCTCTTTTATATGGTTCTGAACGGTTTTTGGAATATTATTTTTCATTTTTGGATGGTCTGGAATAGACCAATTTTTAGCAGGTGTTTATTTTTATCAACATATGACTTTTATGAGACTTCATCAGCATGCTAGTTCTGCTCTGATATCTTTGCTTTTGATCACCTTATTGATCTGACCTGATTTATCAGGAGTAATGATATAAGTCTGCTAAGATCAGACTTAGTTTTTCATGCTTCTATTGCTCTCTTTCTGCTGGAAAGTACTATTGGTGAACATTATGATCTGATGATTTAATGTATGTAATGTACTTTAGATTTGGATTGGGGATTTGTGCTCTTTCTGAGGCAAATTTTGTTATGACAACTTCTTAGTTGTAATTTTGTAAAATGGACTATGAGGGCCATCTACTAAATGTGAATAAAGTATTTACGATTTTTTTCCTTGGAAAAAAAAATATTTAGATTCGTGTATAAACATGCCTATCACTTTTACAAAATTAAGAAATTGATAATAAATTCTTTATATATATTTACTTTGAAATATCAATCATTTAATGTGTAAAACATTACAATTTGTTTATATGTATTTGGGGCGTATTTTAATTTATTTGTATTTTCTCAAAGGTATTTCATGGTTTTGATTCATATTTACACATTACCAGATAATAAATATTTATTTTTATAATAAAATTAAATAAAACATTCTTTTAATTTTTAATATTCGTATTTTTTTTTAATTTCAATATATTTTTATATTCTATTGGTTGAGACAAAGGATTTCAGGTTTTAACTAGTATTTACATAGATAGTAATTATTAATTTTGTATAAGAAAATAAGCTAACAGATTTAATTATAAAAAAATGAATTCTATTTATTTGAAAAATAGAAATAGCATTTCAATGGTATTTCGTAGCATTTTCCCTTAATTTTAATATTTAGGGCCTTCAAACCACTTACAAAACTGCCACCAAACTGCCAGTGGTTTTATCCGAAAATCCTCGTCTTGGAAGTGCAGTCCTGGTTTTATCCGAAGATCCTCCTCTTGGAAGTGCAGTCCTCGCACTCTCCTCTCTTTTTATGGCATCAACATTCTTCATCTCCTTCCTCGCATTATGAACAATTTTCTAATAATGCTTATATACTATTTTCTCTCCATGATATTGTATTATAGGGCTTCACTCCGTCCGCTCAATCTGAATCCAAGCTTCCATTCATTGGCCATAAACTTGCAGTTGGTAAATTGATATGCGCAATGTGGAAATCCTAATATGGGAATTCCAAGAACTATGCCTTCTCTGAGTGTGTGCTCCGCGGATCACTGGAAGGCCGTGAGCGGCTTAATTAGTCTTGTTGATCTGCGGGTCACTGGAAAGCCGTTATTCGATCATCGTTATGCGAAGGTGGCTTGAATTGTTGTGAGAAATTGAGTGGCGAGATGTCCGCAGATCGAATCTCTGCAGGTAAAAGAAAGGCCTCCTATGTTGGTCTTGATTCTGAGGTTGTCCGATTTCCACATCAGTTACAGAATTACAGAGAACCCAATTTGCTTCGCAACCTGACTAAAATGTCTTACGAAAAGAATCAAGAAGGATTTGTGCATCCGCGGCTCTCTCAGTAAAGAAGGATGGAAGATCTATTAACTGTAATGTTGAAATGCCAAGAATATAATCTATCAAAATTTTGCCATCGTCACCTGCAGCTAAATCGGATCCTGATCATGATAAAATAAAGGAAAAACCAGATCTCCTGTATAATCAGATCCCAATGGGCCAAAATCACACTTTGTATGTCGAATGGACAATGAAACCCATGCTGCAAAGTCAAGAAAGGCTCGAATTCCTCCCATGCCATGTTTATAGTATGCTGGGATCAAGCTGGCTAATGGCACATATTTCCTTTTAAATTTTAAATTTAAATTGCCCAAATCCATCTGCGAGTGATGTTGCAAGAATGATCATGCGCGATCAGGTGCCATGTAAACGGTTTTGAGTGATTTAACCGTTTCCTACGCAAGCATACACGTAACGTAAGGGAGATGAATGATGGTGCAACTTGCAAGGGAGATGAACGATGGTTGTACACGCGAGGGAGATAAATGATGGTTGTACTCAGCCGTCCTCGAACGCCGAGCCAGTATTAAACGTGGAGTTTTCCAACGGCAAACCATATTCAACATGCAGCAGATTAATAAGTGCTGTGGCGGCCCAAACTTACTGCGAGAGTTGGAGACATGGTCAAATTTGAAGGGCTTGTCTTAATTTTTTTTGGGAAGGGCATTCAACTATCCAACCTTTCAAGAATGAAAGGTTATAAAAATAATTGCACTTCAATTGAAAATTGTAAATTAAGTTGACCTTTCAATAAAAAAAAAGAGGTGAAAATAAAATAACGTTCTTTAAAATATTTATAATTTTAAAATATCAAATAGAAACTACATCAAAACATTGTAAAATTTCATTGAAATTAATCAGTAAACAAATATCTCTCGAATTCCACTAACAAATTAATAAGAGAACATATTTTTCTTCCATTTATTTGATATTCTTCAAAAACATTTGGGATTACATCATTGAAAACATGAATTTAGCCCAATGGAAGATGCTTTCTAGCTTTTATTTCTTTCCATACATCATAAATGCTATTCCAATCTTCCTCATTTAAATCATGAGGTGCACTAAGAGAGAGAAACATTAGCATATCCAATGTCTCCAGCGAAAGTCTCGATTTATCATCATTTTTTATCCTCTTTAATTTTGAAAATACTCTTTCACACATTCAGGTTCATCTCCACAAAGATCCCAAGAAGATCCCAAGCTCCAAACATCTGTTTTTTTGGGTATGATCTATAAATAGTACAAATGAATTCATCCATTTCACCCAAACATTTAGCAATATCTACAATAGGTGACTCCCCAATACTAAATTTTTCACATAAACATTGCAACCACCTTTTTGTTTGAGAGTCTCTATCATTCACTTCTTCATAATAATGTCGAGGACTGAAAAACTTAGCAGCATTGAATATAGGCAAATTTGTGAACCTCCTATCTAGACGTAATTTTGTTGATGATGTGTTTGGTATATATCCACAACTAAATTACCAAATAAAAGTTTATATACAACCCGGCTCTGACAAGTCAAGAAATAGAAGTGAAGTATGTAATGGGCAGGGCGCCGAGGTCCTGGGAGCTTGGAAACTTAGATTTATTCATTCGGGGCATGGTGAGGTATAGACATAGCTATTAGCAAAGAGAATAGCTGATGTATGTTCTATCACCAAAATACAATTTTGGACCTGGAACTACCCATGTTTCTAAAAACCAAAATGATACGTAAGAGTAAACAAAAATAAAACCTTTTGTATATGAGCCTTCAGAAGTTATCATGTATGCAAATGTTATTTACTGCCAAAAGTGTATATGCATATGAAACCTATATCTTGCTACCGTTCCTTTTTGTTGATTTCGGTCCCTTAAAAAACATTCTATAGCTCAAAAGGATATGATCTACCTTCATTTCTTTTGTTGGCATCCCTAAAGAATTATTCTTGCACCAACTCTGCCTGTTTGGTTTGGGACTATTGCTGAGTCTTCTGCAGCGTGCTATATTCCACTGCTAACTGCTCGTACTATGCTTCCATCATGATGGCTCTTCCCTTGAGCTCCTTTGTTATATGTTGTATCAGTTTTGCTAAATCCAACAAATCCCGGTACCACCAAGCTTAGCAGCCTGTAAGGCAAGCCTATAAGCCCTGCCAAGTAGCTCAACTGAGCAGCCCAGCATCCAAGCTAGCGTAGCAGAGTAGCAAAGCTTAGGGTACCGTAAGGCCATCTCCTCTATCTCAAAAAAATAATAATATAAGGAGGTAAAAATAATACACCGGCAAAGAAGTTGGGCTAATATGTATTAATCCCTCTGGATAATTACTATATTCATGGGAGCATTTTCACATGAGAAACAATGAGGGCGTAATGCATTTATAAACAGTTATATGCAAATAGTATAATCTAGGTAGGATTGTTCTCAATGAGCCATAAGGATTCACGGCTCCATAATCCATTGTATGGAAGATATGTAGAAACGGGCACAATAGATATGTGTTTCATGCAGCTAAAACAAATCTCATACACTTAAAACAAACTCCATAGATTCTGGCAAAACAAATTCCATGGATTCTGGCAGAGAAACAATATTAAGAGAGAAACTACATTATAGAAAAATACCTGAGCTAAAAAAAAGTCGGAGACTCTGAAAGTTGAGGCAATCGGTTGGCTCGTGAAGCTCATGAATTGCTCAAGTAGCTATTTTACAAAATCTTCAAAAAAAAATGTATGAGAAAGTGTCTTTAAATAGATATTTTAGCCCCGTATATGTAACTTTTAGTGGGAAATAAAAATTTATTAACACAAGTTACAACTGCATAGGGCTCTATGAGTATATGGATTCATGAAATCCTGATTCCTGAACTTTGAAGGTGATGGGCGAATTGCAATTTGCAATGGCACAATGCATTGTGCTTGCCGTAACGGACTTAATTACAGTTACTGTATCAAATGAGCTGCCGCTGTCAAATCTTTCCGAATCCAGGCTGAGTGAAGGCCACTTGACTTCACGAATCACCTATGCTGCTATGCATAAATGCCATCTGACAGATTTAATAGATTTCAATTTCCAAGTTCCAGCCGTCCAGCTGCCAGAGAAACGAAATCGCGGATTCCCGAATAAATACATCAATAAATGGGGGATTATTATTGGGCAGATTGAGATGACCACCACAGTGACCAGTTGGTGCTGGCATAAATTGATCTTGGTAGATTCGCATTGCACATTCTCTACCTACAATTGAAAATTATTTTGATGGGCGAATTAAAAACTCACCCTTCCTTTGAAATATTGAAATTAAATTAGCCCTTCATTGTGGATGGGTAAAAAGAAAATTTTTAATTTTTTTTTACGGGTAAATTTTTTTTTATACTTCTAGGACGGGCTAAACGCCTTTGGAAGGGCTGGGACGGTTTCAAATTTGACCACTGGTTGGAGATGCCTTGAAAGCTTGACGATAAGTACCGTACCTCGGGTCAATGGCATCGAATTCACCGGTCGTGGGTACCATATTCCTATGGATGTGCTGGGTGCATGGAAAGAAAGGCTGCTGGGCTGGAGACAGGGCTGGGCTTGCATACTTGGCTTCGATACCCGGATACTCGGCTTGCTTACTCAACTAGGATATAATCAGCTTGGCTTAACGCTTCGGAACATTGTAGGAATGATCATGCATTACTTATGTTGATACACTATTAGAAGAGCCCACTCCTAATGAATGGAATTAATTATGGTGCAACATCAGAAGTTGCTGATACGATTGTTTTATAAGAACATATATAATGCAAGCTGATAAACTGATCCATCTTTCCGGATAGGCGTTACAGACAACTGCCCCATTTTACGAGAAAAACGCTCCACCTTCAGAGAACTTTCGGCTGCATTGTGGGTCGTTGGATCTCAAACAAGTTGAGATCCAACGACCCACTATGTAGCCGCTGTAGCATTTATTACTCTGCTGCATGTAAATTTTTTTTTGCCTTTTCCAACCGCCGAAAAATCACATTAAAACCATCATGGATGGATGCCATATCATGTTGGATGTCTATGCCATGAAGGATGCCCGCTAATACTGCTGATGGAGTTTGCATGCTCACATCAAAGCCTCTCACACCTGAAGACGAGTCTGTCTGGTAAATAAGGGTCGCCATATCGACAAACTATGTTTTTTTCCCTCATGAATCGAGTATGGAGCAAGAAGTTATGTCAGAATGATGTGGGAATTTCGACGTTCCTAATACACTATTTTTCAACTTTAGTTATAGGAATACCGAGATCTCCAATAAGATCTTAAACTTCCATGTTACTGGTAGCCACGTCATAATGTTGATGTACTAACAAAGATGCAGGTGGAAGTTGGATTTTCGATGAGAAATTTGTGACTTTCCAAATCCACTATTTTTTTGACATTGTTACGTTAATCAAACGGGCCCTTTTCGGCTAGTGTCATCATTATAATATATTAATAATTAATTCTATAATTATCATTTTTTTAATAAATTATATTAGTTAAAAATATGAAACATTATATATAAAAGATTATAATATTAAATATAGAAATAAAATTGAAATTTGCTATGTATTATATATATTTATATATAAGAATTACTGTATAACTTTATGAAATATTGATTAATGTATTCTTAATAACATAATATTTGTTATGAAGTAATTATTGAGAATCAACCAATATAACATCTAACTACATATAACCATATTATAAACCTTTTAGTGTTACATGTGACATAATCTTATAACGTTTTAATAAACAATTTTTAATTTTAATTAATTGTAAAATTGATTCTAATTAACTTTTTCTAATCTCAACAAATAAATGAAGTATGAAGTAAATATTGCTTATTATTAACATGAGTTACCTCTAACCATCTAATATATTCAAAATTTCTAGGTATAAATGTTATGTCACAATGTGACATAATCCTTGATGATAATATAAACATATTTAGAATGATGATATTATTTCACAATGCATTATCATTATTTAAAATGTTTGAAGTGAGAAATAAAAGTTTTCTATAAAATGCTAATATCTCCTTGGTTACAAATATAACCAGCATAGATCCAAATCCTAGGCTCGAGAGGGATAAAATCTCTTGAGGTGCAAACCTCTTTTTAGGTATCCATTGATTTGATTCAAACCAAAAGACACATCTTTTTATTTAAGGTCCACATATAATATTTTTATTATTAATATTTAATATTATTTATGGCCAACATATATTATTTATTATTATTATTTATTTTGTTTGGAATGGACATTACATTAATTTCCCCATACATGGTTTTAAGACCATATGCAAGGCCCTCCTACAACCATGGGTTGTTTAGGAGGCCTTGCACATGGTCTTAAAACCATTTGCAAGGCCCTCCTAAACCATGTACAATAAAACCATGGGTTGTTTAGGAGGCCTTGCACATGGTTTTAAAACCATGTGCAAGGCCCTCCTAAACCATGTACAATAAAGCCATGGGTTGTACAATAAAACCATGTGCAAGGCCAACTTTTTTTGGGGGATAATTCAATTTTTTTTTTTAATTATTTTGTTAGGTAGGAAGAGAACAACATCTCCCCCATATTGTGTTTTTTTCCTGACCCACATATTTTTTTACGGATAATTAAATTTTTACTTTTTTATTGTTTTGTTAGGTAGGAAGACTACAACATCTCCCCCATATTAGATTGTGTTTGTGTCCGACATTTATTTTGGCCTATAATTAGAAAATTTATTTTTTATTAATAAAAATAACGTTACGTAACGTTACAAGATCTCCCCCATACTGGGCTGTAGAGCGCCTATCGGCGCAATCACTCCATTATTCTACTTTATTATTTTTTGTATGCTTTGAATCTAAAAACTTACTTTAAATGTGGTGTTAATGAATTCTTATTAAGGTTTTGAATATAAATAGACAAATTGAAAGAATATTCCTTTTATCAATAAGAAATAGGTCTAAGCATTTGGTATGTCTTGTATTTCCAATAGAAGACACTCCATGTGAGATGCATCAGTGAGCTACCAATAGTAAATTAAATCTATTGAAAATAGTTATTAGTGTTGGGTGAAAACGTGAAGTTGCTATACAATTTTTTGAGAATCATCCACACTGAAAATTCAAGATCATCACAATGACAACAACAACAAAAAATGTAAAAAGTCACATGGATGTTCCTTGCAGTGTCCTCATCAAAATGGCACTTTTAGTTTGTATGATAAGAGTCATATTTGAAAGAAAATGGGAAGACACAAACATGTGTCAATAAGGGACCATTTTTTAAACATATGTTAATTCAAAAAATAAGAAAAAATAGTGTTTAGGTATGAAAATCATCAACATATAGTCCATTGCAAAGAAAAATCAATGTAGATTATGAATGTACATTTGGTTTCCGTAAAATGAATAACCATCTCTAAAAAAAGCATTAGACGAAATTTCAACTCAAAATGGGCCTCCTAAGGAAAATTTAAAAAATAATAGTTAAAATAATAAAATAATATTTATTAATTTTGGAGGAAGAAAAGAAAAAAACTACTTTTTTTGTTTTTATTTTCAACATATCTCCCCGTGTTTTAGTCAAATTTTGATCGGGAGAGCTCGTTGCATGCGGAATTAAATTCCGCATCCAACGAGCACCCACTTGACATACTTTTGACGGACCCCGCTACCCCAAAAACAAGAAATACCTGAAAAAAACGTGATGATGACATCATCGTCACATTTTTTATTATTTCTGTGTCATCATCACATTTTTCCAGGTATTTCTTTTTTTTGGGTAGTGGGGTCCGTCAAAAGTATGCCGAGTGGGTATTCGTTGGATGCAGAATTTAATTCTACATCCAACGAGCTCTCTCGATTGAAATTTGAGTAAACACAAGGAATATGTCGAAAATATGAGCAAAAAAGTAGATTTTTTTATGATACCTATCCCCAAATTTATATTAAAAAATTGTTTAATACCTATACGATATTTCAAATTTAAAGCAATTTCATTGGCTAACACAAGATGGCATGGAGTTTGAATTAGGGTTGAAAGGCCCATTTTGAGTTGAAATTTCCTCTAATGTGAAGGGCACACATGTCACTCATTATCCAAACCTAAAAACTTAAAGTATATGTCGTTGGTGCTCGTCCAATTTGTCCTACTATATGTTCATAAAAAAAATTTCAAAAAAAAATGCGTACGAAGCTAATAGAATTCTCTAAACCTCTTGTGTTTATGTCAAGGTGAAATTCTTAAAGGGGATATGGGTCTGGAAGGGTTTAAGTTGAAAAACATAAAATTTTGCAGTTTTTTGTCAAAAAACAGGCAATAGTGTATACCAACTTCGTGTTTTCACCTTGTCTCCAATATAACTCCTCCAATGTGGGCACCTCATGTGCTAACAATAACTTTCGTGAAAGGACTAAAATAGATTGTAGGTGGAACACTTCATTTTGCTAAATTTTGCATTAGAGAAGGTTTGAAGATACTCCTCAGGTCTGCACATTCTTAATAATGATATCAACACTAAATATAGACACAAAGCACACTAAGAAAATGCCCATGTGTTGGTTGATAAAAATCATTATAAAAGCACATAAGCCTCAATATGTAACTTTAATTCTTGGATGCAACTTATCAAGTAGTGCACCTTGAATGATCATATACAAGATTGCAATTCTTACCTAATATTGGTGAATTTCAATGCAAAAGGTAACTATTTTCCTTCATAACAATAACAAACCATTATTTTACCTTTTGTATTGAAATTCACAAAGCATTAGTAGTCAATCAAACTCTTTTTGTCAGATTTTGGTAGAGTCGGGCTTTCACTTAGGAGGGGTTCAACATGTTTAGTAGATGATGTCTGATTTCTACAGTCCTCCGATTTATGGCCATGATTGCAACAATTACGAAATCCTAGAGCAAATGTTATCTTTCTTAATACTATATTTCACATGTGCTTTACAATCTAATGCTTTGTGACCAAAATTGTTACAAAATAGTAGTTTCCTAAGAAAAGACTTGATACCTTGTAAAGTAAGTTCTTCCAGATTGTGTAGTGACTAGTTCTCCAATGGGATGGCATCATTTCTTTGAAATTTTGGCCTTTCCTTGAAGTGTATCCTTCGATCATATCCGCAAAACTTCTTTCTCATGTATTTTATATTGACCTTGGTTACTTTAGACATATATAACCTAGTCCTATCTTTTTAGATGGTTTTCTTTGATTTATCATAATTTCATCTAGAGCTTTGGTGTTGTTGCTAAATTTCTATTGAAGGTTCAATTGGAAATTGGATTTATGTAGTTCCCATTTTAAGAAAGTGAATTCAATCTCCAACTTCTCACAATTTTCTTTCTTTTATTTTAGCTGTTCAATCATGTCCAATTCTAAATTTCTTGTCTCTTTGACTTTCTCTTCATATCTTAGCAGTTGTTCCGTCAAGGATTTTTTTTCTTGATTTCTTTAGTTATTCCAAAGCGTTAATGAGTTCAACTTAAAAATATACTTCATCCATATCTTCATGTATTGAGTCCTCATTTTTCAGGACATCTTCAATTTCCATAAAGAGCACTCTGTATTTGTCCATATTTATGCAAGGATTTATCTTCCAATGGTTAAATTGCTACTAAAGACACCCACTATGATACCAATTGTTGGAATTATTATTTATATTGATAGGGGGGTGAATCAGTAGAAGGCACATATTACACAAATTTTCACTTAACAAAGTATACTTCAAAAACATTTTCTACCAAAATAGTAAAGGACACAATTACATAAAGAATCTGTAAAGTAACTTTATATATATATATAAATTCATTACATGTATAGGAGATACCGATCTTCAATTGTGAGCACCAACTCACTTTAGACACTAATCTGATTGGGACACCAATCCCACATGCAAGAACCCACTTGCTAATTACATGTACCGGCTTGTAAGGACTTCAATCTTATGCACAAGTACCAACTTGCTAACTTCAGGCACCGACCTAAATGGATATCAGTCCTTTTGTTCAAGCACCAACTCGCAGTGCTTAGGAACCAACCTAAATGGAGATTGTAATATCCTCTTCTTGTTCTTTAGTACCTAGAACAAAAAGGAGATACAACTCCCTATTTTGTATTCTCCAACACCAAATTGAAGGAAGCGACAACTTCATATCCTTTCCCCTTCTTGCCACCTTGAAATGGATATGTTTGTAACAAAACTGCAAATCTGGTGTTCTACAAACTGCGACTCCTTTGATATGTGATATGCATCCTCTCTAATTTGAATTTTCTTCTTTTGAGATATGCGATATCCACACTTTGTACGTTCTACGATCTGTGGTCTACGTCTTTTGTAATCGATAACTCTTTGTCGATTCTGCAATCTGTATACTTTGTCGATTCTAGAATATGTGACTTGTGTATTCAACACTTTGATAATTCTACAATTCATGTTAATTACTATTTATTATCATATCACATCTTACTGCAGGGAATCCCTCTAATTTTCACATTGTTTGTTGTTCTTCTTCATTTCTTTTGTGCACTCGTCTCTCTATTGTATAGAATTCTTATAGATCAACGATCCATTGATACACCCCAGATCGATCTTCCCCAGAAACATAAGAAGGGAAGAGATGAATGACTTTCAGCTGAGCTGTGAGATTTGTTAGTCCATCATCAGCAAAGATAACTTTAAAATGTCATACCCCCATGTCCTTTAAGCCCTGATCATCGGATATCCAGCCACCCAAACCATCCTTTAAGCTCCAAATAACATTCTGATTTTTCCTAGCTGAGGCAACAGCATGGAAAAATTTGATGTTTGCATCACCCAAACTTGCCCAGGTGACTCGGATTTGGAGTCTAGCAGAGTTCAATTCATGATTAATAAGCTTTTGATATTCTGCTTTAAGGTCATTTAACCTGAATTGTTGATCCCGGGTCAAAATAGCAGATCGAGAAGTGTGAAGAGTGGCATTTATTTTCTCTTCCAGATGCACAGAATTGTCCTTCATTCTCACAGTCTCCTGCCTTGTCCAAACCCTGACCTTTTCTTTCAACAGGCGAAGCTGAGATGAGGTATCAATCATAGAATCCAAAGTGGGCTCCAACAGGGGAGCCGACCATGATTCACGGATCAAGTTATCAAATGCCTCATTCCCTAGCCAAGAATGGTTAAATTTAAAAGGATAGAGGCAAGGACCCTAAGGGTCACCCCATTCCAGCAATATAGGGAAATGATCAGAAATCCCGCATCTATGAGCCCACACCCGATGACGAGGCAAACAGCTAATGAGATGATTAGAAAGCAAGAAACGGTCCAGTCTTTTAGATATGCCCTCCACCCCGGCCCTACCATTTCTCCAAGTAGGGCCAGCATAAGGAGGAGCAATGTCCACAAGATGATGATCTGAGAACAAAGTGGAAAGGAATGGGCCCAAAGGGTCAGGAAGAGCTTTTGTGCCCCAGATCTCCGAAGCACCCAAAGTAAAGTTCAAGTCTCCAGCAAGAATGAGGTTTGGAAGCGAGAGTAATCCTCCCGAGGCGACAACGTTCCAAAAATAATCCCGCTGAAGGTAAGGACCATAAACATTAAGTATAGAGAAAGGTAAAGGATTCCCCCTCATCGTAACATTAAGCAAAATACCCGCCAAAGTATGAAATGCTTTACATTTAAGTACCAGAGGGTTCCATCCAGTGAGAATGCCACCCGAGAGCCCCGCAGAGTCCAACGCACAAAATTCCCATCCAGGACACAGCTTGGAAAAAGAAAAGAGATCCGGGTACGTGCTGGTCATAGTTTCCTGTAATAGCACCATATCCAGGGAAAGAGATACAAACAACTGGCGAAGGCTTTTTTGTTTGGTTGAGCCTCCCAACCCCCTGACATTCAGTGACAGAATTCTCATTAGGTATCCAAAGGAGAGGGGGTCAATGCTCTAAGGACCCTTTGGTTTGTGTACCCCGACTTACGAGCCACGTTCTTCAAGCAGGAGGAGAAAGGAGTGTGTGGAGCAGGAGCATGAGACTCTGGTAAGACCGACGATGGTTTTTTCGTCTTTCTCCTAATGGTGACATTTTCGAATCGGATGGAGTCTAATGGAAGTACCAAAGGCGTCCAGGGTGTCTTGTCAGAGAAGATGTTCAATGTCTTGTGGAGTGAAGGATTGGAAAACGAAGGAGCCTCTGTCGGACTGAGGGGTGGAGAGGCTGACAGTGGACCAGAATGTGCAAGCAGGGGGAAATTCGATGACGAGAATAAGGGCCTGTTATGAGCAACATCTTGTCCCCGGGAGATTGAAGGGGAGACTTCCAATGGGGATGCTACACAGCAAGGCTCGACAAGGCGGGCATTTTCATCCACAGAATCGTGAACAGAGATAGGCGACGAGTCGTAGCCACAAGAATACAGCGGAGAAGATGGTGGAATATCAGGTATTGAGGACGTCGACATGGGATCAAACGGAGAAGATTCCTTCACTACAACCTCCACCACCTTTTCGTCTGAAGTAGAACGTGGAGAAGGGGTGGTATCCATAGGGTGGGCAAACAAAGGTATGGAATCTCCATCAACAGCGGGAGAGATAGGAGGTAAAAAAGACCCTTCAGCCCGAACAATAGAGTCTTTCGCAGGTGGGATAGAGTGGCTCATAGAGGGAAAGCCAGAGGCAGGCGACAACACAGGAGCGGCTTTCTGAGCGAAAGAGTCCAAATAGGCAATCTCGGAGGTATAAGCATCATCAAACAAAGCACAGACATTATTCAAATTATCGACAGATGACAGAGGGAGAATTGATGACTGTCTTACCTTATGTGGTCCCGGCGATGTGATAGGCAGCGTCTGATCTACGAGAGGGGAGAGTGTGCCTGTAGAGCTAGAAGATCTACGAAAGGATGGGCAGCTTCGTCTCAAATGCCCAATCTCCTGACAGCAACTACACCGAAGCGGAACACCCTGGTAATCAATTCGCTGGGAAAGAAGGCTCTCATTGCACAGAATATCAATATCAGCCGGCAGCCCAAGAGAAGTATCAAGTTCCACAAGTATCTTAGCAATCCATTTGTCGAAGACGTTCATAAAATCTTCATCTACCGCAATGAAACGTCCAATCGTATTACCGATACCTTCTAGTATCGCACGGTTCCAAAGAGGAAAAGGCAACCCGGGTAAAAGAGTCCATAGGTGTCTTTTCTTAACCCGCTCCCTGGCCAGATCAAAATTAACATGCCACCTTTCAAGAACTAAAGAACCCTTACCAACCCTCCACGGCCTGTTCAGAACCGATGTCGCATGCCCATCCTCCAAAAAAACAAACACAATCCACCCTCTGACCATAAGGCTTATAGTAGGGACGTAATGTATGATAGGCTTCCACCTCTCAGTGGCCCACTCGACCCACTGCTTCTTATCCAGTGATGCGTATTCTAGCCTCCCTACGAGATCCCGGGAACACAAAGCTTCAATTCTATCAATGTAAATATCCTTACCCACCACGAAATTTAATCTGCCATCCCTCGCCTTGAGTGTTTTCGACTTTCTGCGCCTCCTATAGTGGCCAGCAATGCCTCCGTCAGACATTGCAACCTGACGATAACATATACCTCCCGAACAATGGAAACCCAAGTCAACAAACCACCACCTTTGTAGAACCCACCACCAAAAATGGCACTTTAAATACAGCAGGAACAACTACCAAGCTTCAAAATAAACGGTACCAAAGCCAAACCCTAGAGGAAAGGAACCGCCATGCATATCCAGCTCCAAATACCCCCACAGAAAGACGGAGAACGACCCAGAACAACAGAAAAACCAACGATAAGGTGACCCCAATCTCATCGAGTGAGAAACCACAGCCACCAGAACCTCTTACCACCGTCTAAAATATAGTGACAGTCACTAGGAACCGCATAATACACGAGACCCCCTGATAGTACCCGACAGGAATCTAAAGGTCAGCCCAAACAGCAAAGTCACGGGCCGGGTGAAAATACCCCGAAAACAAAATCAATCCAACCTACGCAGAAAGCGACAGATGAAGTAGGGTCAACCTGGCAAAAACGATGGCAGAAGCCGACGGAAGCTTCTAGAGGCTTTGAGAAAGCAATTAGCACAAACGTCGTAAAAAAACAGAAAGTCAACCACACAGTGCAGAAACCCAGGTGCAAAAACCCCACAGCATACACCAACTACTAATTACAATTCCCACTTGATTATGATGGTTGGTACTAGTCCTCAGCTATGAGGAGGGACTCCAGCCATTGATGTATGCCATAGTTTAACGACCAGCAAAATGAAACCAAAATAGCCCAAGAAATGTAGCCAAAGTAATCAGGACATCACGCCAGGTGTACCAGGAAGCTAGCTCGGAGGAGAGACACGACAAACATGCACAAGTGTAAACAACAAACCCATGAAAGCAGGTGACTTGTAGAACAACGAAGAGAATAAATGTTACCGAGAAATAGTAATGGCCACCCCACTAAACCGCTAAATAGAAGACCAGGGATAGGCCACCATCAACGCTGCAAATCGCAAGAAATCCGCGCATCTTCTGCTGAAACCCTCCATGAAACCCTCCCAGCTTCCTCCAAGGACTTTGACTCTCTAACATTCAAAAGAATCAAAATGAAGGCATCCTGGAGGTCCCTGAAGATATTTTTCTTTGCGACTAGGATTTCTTGTAGAATATTTTCTCCAATCCATTCATGTGATGCTCCCTAAACAACTATAACCTTTGAAGAGAGGATGCTTCATAGTGGATTGTTATAGTTCTTTTCAACGTTATATACTCTTCAATGAATGATTCCTGACTTTTTCCATATATGATATATTTTAACTTAAGCTTAGAGCCTCCACTTGTGAGAATCCTCTCTGTCGTGTCAACCTTCTCCTTTAGAATAGAATTTATCTTCTTTATTTAGATATTCTTAATCCCAATCTAGAGTTTAGTCATTTTACACATGAATTGTGAGGAAT
>LPNX010232549.1:509092-533688 GCA_001517045.1 Pseudotsuga menziesii
AAAATGTAATTATCCATCCTCCTTGGGATTTTTTCCATGAATAACTTAACCTAAGCACCTACACAAAATTCAACTCTCTCTCCTTGTGCCATGAAAAATTAACTCTCTCCTCCTTAGGAATCACACCATAGACAAAATTAACTCTCTACCCTCATTGGGAATTTCACCATGGACAAGTTTAACTCTCTCTCTCTCTCCTTTCTCTTATTCAACATTATACTCTCTCTCATAGTGCTAGAGTAAAATTTAACTCTCTCGCCTCATTGGGATGTGTTCTATCATTGCTGTCACCTTAGTCACTTAAACATTGATAAGTTTTCCATATCTTAAAATAATTGCATGGAAACTTCACAAGTGGATAACTTAGATAGAGGTAAATTTTATTATGTCCATGAGGACACCAAGACTTCAATTATGCCAAGGTTTAAATCCCTCTCTTGATCCCACACCTAACTAAGTCACCATAATGTACGCAATGGTATGAGGTGAACAAAGTCATAAAAAAGTCAGAAAATCAAAAGAAAAATAATTATAAAATATGGGATGGACCAATAATATTCACCAAAAACCTCAGAGTAACCATAGCTAGAGAAGATTAAAGATGAGATCCATCTTGGGAGACAATTTCATAAAAACCCTAAGAGGTCCATACTTTTCTGGGAGAACATTCTTTGGAATTGAAACCAATTAGGAGGCATCCAAAATAGGTCAACCATAGAGATGAGAAGTGAATACATATCCCAATAACCATTAGGTCCA
This sequence comes from Pseudotsuga menziesii, assembly GCA_001517045.1. Classification (NCBI taxonomy): domain Eukaryota; kingdom Viridiplantae; phylum Streptophyta; class Pinopsida; order Pinales; family Pinaceae; genus Pseudotsuga; species Pseudotsuga menziesii. The sequence continues at coordinate 509,852 of LPNX010232549.1, forward strand.
AAGGATGTCAAAATAACAACATAGAACCATGATTAAGCTTGGCCATCCAGACTGTCATCAAGTACCTTGGAAGTAAATGGAATTGATAGAAAAACAAATGGAGATAAAATTCTTAAAGACAAAGTCCACCAAAATCAAAATCCCACAAAAATACAAAATTTCACTAAAGGACAACATTTTGGAAGACCAAAAGTTTGAGAAATTTATTTATTTAATTTTATGTAATTTAAATAAGCTCAAGTATCACTTGGAATGTGGAAGGAAAATGGCCCTAGGTCAACTTGACCGTTGTAAAAAGTCAACAAAAGACGATGCCGTCGCTATAGAGACCGTCAGGCGTGGATACAGCGACGTCCAAGAGTTTAGGCGTGGATACAGCGACGTCTAAGAGTCCATGCGTGGATACAACGACGGCTAGGCATGGATACAGGGACGCCTCGTTCCTGTTACATCGGATTTTACACCAAAAAGTAAGAAACGTGGAAAACCTCCGTGGAAAAATCCGCGCTTTTGTACTAGTGTTTGAACTCTACTGAGAAGCTTTCTATCCCCCTTGTTTCTCCGGCCTCGATTCATGAGCAAAGGCTTCCCCCTTCTTACCTTCATAACTCTGAGGCCCCTTCATTTTTCTCGGACTCAGACTTCCCTCCACTGCCTGGATCCAGGCCCTCCTTGATTTCTTCGCCTCCCTGCAGTTCGCTCTTGGCCCCCTCCTTCGCGGATCCCTCGCTCCAGACCTCTCTGGATATCTTTACAGATAAAACCCCTCTTTCTCCGTCTGTCCTACCTTTGGACTCTATACATTTCCAAAATGTGACTATTCGGAGGGAAAAAAAATCCCTCTCTCCTCCTGAGACTCACCTCCTTCTTATACTCCCCTTTCTACCAGACTGAAGGAAGCCGCTCGTTCTACCCATTCTATTTCTCCTCGGGCCCTTAGAGCAAAGAAGCTTGTCTCATCTGGTTCTTAATGAAGATTCTTACATTTAATGCTCGTGGCTTTGGAGGACTGGCCAAACATAAAAGCCTTCAGAATCTTTTCGTATCCCTTGCACCGGACCTTATCTTACTTCAGGAGACCAGGTCTAGCTCGCATCCTGCTCTTCTGGCCTTTTCAAAACTTCGCCCAGGGTGGGAATATTGTGCTCTGAGCTCCTTAGGTCTCTCGGGGGGCCTTTTAGCTGCTTGGAATCCTCGATGTTTCAAAATCAAAGCCTTCAGTACAATGGCTGGGATTCTCCTCAAAATTCAGGTTCGAGGCTCCTCTATGAATCTTTCCCTTCTTAACTGCTACGGGCCTTATAGCAATCGTGAGTATTTCTGGAATCTGGCTGAACAAGGCGGCCTCCTCAGTCAACCTAACCTGGTTTTAGCTGGGGATCTTAATCTTACCTTGAGCTGTTCTGAAGTATGGGGAAAAAAGGCCCTTTCTGATCCACTAGCCCCCTTTTTCACTCATCTCTTTTCCTCCCATCAACTTGTGGACATTGCCCCCGCTACTGTTGGTCCAACCTGGAGGAACGGTCGCTCGGGTGATGAGGGAATCAGTAAAAGATTGGATAGATTTCTACTATCTACCAGTCTTATCGACCTCCTTCCTCAACATAGGGTTTGGACCTATCCCACCACCATCTCGGATCACTATCCGGTTATCTTGGAATGGAAAGATTACTCGTCTCCTTGCGCCTACCCTTTAAAATTCAACCACTCTTGGCTGGCCTTCGCTGATTTTGTTAACATGATCAATCGAGAGTGGCCTCTTCTCGCCTTGGATCCCACCTCTTCCTTCCTGGACTCGTTCTCGTTGAAGCTTAGGCTGTTGAAAACAAAAATCAAAGATTGGACTCACCACAAGTCTGTGGAGCTGAAAGAAAAGAGTTTTATACTTGAGAAAGAGATACATGATATTCTTGCTTCTTCTCGATCAGGTATCCTTACCTCAGAGACTCTCTCTTCCCTCAAGGCTCTATAACTCGATTTGAAAAAGTTAAGGGATCATGAGATCCTTTCAGCCAAGCTAAAAAGCAGGATGACCTGGGCCAATTTGAGTGACACAAATTCCAATTTTTTTCATTCTGTAGCTTCAGCTAGGAAGAACCACAATGCGATTTGGAGTCTGAAGGATGAGGAAGGCTTGGTGGTGGAAAATGACCAGGCTTTGAAAAATCTGGGAGTCAGGCACTTTCATAGCATTTTCAAAGATGACAATCTCACCACTATTTCAGCTCAGTTGAATGTCATTAAACTTTATCCATCCTTTTTCTCACCTGAGGCTCGATCCAAATTCAGCTCAAAGGTGACCCTTTTGGAAATTGAAAGTGCTCTCAAGTCTTTCAAGAAAGACAAATCTCCCGGGCCTGATGGGTTTCCAGTTGAGTTTTTTCTAGCTTTTTTTGATCTTTTAGGGGATGAGCTGGTTCTTTTGGTGGAAGAAGCTCGGTTGACTGGGTCGGTTCTACCTTCTCTCAATTCCACTTTTATCACCCTTATTCCTAAAAAAGACAATCCTTCAACCTTTGCTGACTTCCGTCCTATCTCTCTCTGTAACCTTATCTATAAGTTGATTGCAAAGGTTGGTGTGAGTCGTCTCAAACCTCTTCTTGATTGCTTCATTTCAGCACAACAGTTTGGTCTCCTTACTAATCGTCAGATCTCTGAGCCTCTGGCAATCACTCATGAAGTTCTCCATACTGTCAAAACAAGGAATAAGAGTGCTCTTGTCCTTAAACTTGATCTATCCAAAGCCTTTGATAGAGTCAACTGGTCATTTTTGAGGCTCATTCTTCTTCAAATTGGTATGCCTTTGGATGGAGTCAACTGGATTATGGGTTGCCTAACTTCAGTCACTTTTTCCACCCTCATAAATGGCTCCCCCTCCCCTTTTTTCACTGCCTCTCGTGGTATCCGTCAGGGTTTCCCACTTTCTCCTCTTCTTTTTATTCTGGTGATTGAGGGACTCAGCCTCCTTATTGAGGATGCCCGTAGGCAGGGTCTAGTAAAAGGGATCAAAATTTCAAAGGACCTTGCCCTTACCCATCTTCTTTTTGTTGATGATGTAATTCTTTTTGGTCTGGGTACTTGTGAAGAATGGGTAGCTTTCAAAGTTATTCTGGACACTTTCTGCGAAGCATCAGGAATGCTCATAAATGCTGAGAAGTCTTGTTTTCTGTTTAACAATGCTGATGATGAGCTTCTAAACAGAATATCTCGCTCTTTATCCTTCAAAACTCAAGACATCTCTTTGGGTATAAACTATCTTGGATACTTTATAAAACCCACGGGCTATTTGGTAAAAGATTGGTTTTGGCTCATAAAAAAGTTTGAAAAGAGGATTCATCACTGGTCTTTCAAGTTATTATCTTTGGGAGGGAGGCTGGTCCTCATAAAGGCTGTTCTGACCAGCTTACCGGTCTACTGGCTATCTCTAGTACCCATTCCAAAATCAATTCTGAAGAAGCTCAGATGTCTTATCTTCGACTTTCTTTGGGGATCCACAAGATCTAAGAAAAAATATCATCTAGCTGATTGGGCCTCTCTCTCTTTGCCTACCAGTTAAGGTGGACGGGGCATAAAAAATCTAGACTGGTTTAGTATTTCCTTAAGACTTAAATCATTTTGGTCCGCTCTCTGCGGCAAGGGTCTCTGGTTCAAAGTGATCTCTGTGAAATACTTAAGGAAGCATTCAGTCCTGACTTGGTTACGCGGCAAATCCTTCTCTACTATGGGCGTATCTGTTATTTGGAAGGGATTTATAAATACCATTACTTGGCTTGGAATGGGTCTTACATGGATGGCAGGAAATGGCGAAAGCATAAGAATTGGCGTGGATCCGATACTGGGTTTGGGTACAGGTTTCGTTCTGCCAGAGGATTTGCATATGTATTTGGAAAATTATGGTGTTATTTCTCTTGCACAAGCTAGAAATCATTCTACTGATGCCATGGGTTATTGGCTCTCTGCAACAAATTTGGATCTTGGGGGAGAATGGCACTCTCTCTGGGAGAACTATGTTAAAGGTCTGGAACTTGGGAGAATTCGTCTAAGATCCTCACCAAACAGTTGCCTCTGGACATACAGGAATTTCTCAGGCTCTATAACTGCGGCAAAAGTTTATGAATGCTTGGTGGACCACACTAAGGAGCTCAATTTGGATTCTTCCATTGTCTTTCAAAGTTTATGGAATTTCAATATACAGGAAAAAATCCGGTGCTTTATCTGGCTCCTCATAAAAAATAAGCTTCTTACTTGGGAACAGCTTAATATTAAACGGGGACTACAGGGTCCAAGCTTTTGTCAGTTGTGTAAAAAAGGGGAAAAAAACACTCAGCATCTGTTCCTTGAGTGTATATTTACGAAAAACACCTTTGCTGCAGTCTCTGAACAGTTTAATTCTGGATCTTTTTACTCTGTTCCTGCTGGCTCTACAGTTCGATTGCTTCTGGAAAATTGGGTTAGAAGTCACTCGCTGAATTTTCCAAAGTTATATTTGCCTTTCTTTACCTTATGGTCCATTTGGAAACACATGAATTTATGTATTTTCGAAGGGACAGCTCCAGTTGTCTATCCAGTCCTACAACATATTGAAATTCTCTTCCATTCTTACCCTGTGCCTTTAAAAAAGTTAAAACATAGGACGATAGGACTGCCGCCAAAATTGGAGTATCCATGCGGTTTTTTCGATGGTGCAGCCACCAAGAACATAGGGGGGGCAGGATTTGTTCTGTTCTTGAGTAATTCTCACAGTATATAGTTTTCTATGGGCTACGGAAGAAGTACTAATACAAAATCCGAACTGTTGGCTCTGTGGGCTATTCTCTCTGTCTCAAAGGAATTGGGAATTCCTCTTCACACGCTTTATGGAGACTCCCTTGTCATCATATCATGGGCAATAGGAAAAGGCTCTTTGAACTTACCCTATCTGAAACATTGGTGTGATGATTTGAGAGACTTACTACAAAACTTTCCGGATTTGATTATGAAACACATATACCGTGAGCATAACCAGATTGCAGATAGTCTCTCAAAATCTGCTCTTTCCTTGGATTCAGGCCTTGGGATTTTCCAGGAATATTTGGATGACAAGATTTCTGACCATGGTGATTTTTAGTTATTTTAGTTTGTGCTGTCTCTTAAAGCACCTTTATTGATGTTATTTGTAGAGAGCTAAGAACTTCATGAGGAGTCTTTCTGTCATCTTTTTATGCTCATGCTTTATGTCATTTTTGCTCATATCTGGAAATAGATAAAAAATCTGACCTGTTCACACAGGAGTGATGATAAAATCCTGATACAAAACAGGCTGTTCTTGCGTGCCTGTGGTATGATGATTATGTCTTTGCTGATCCAAGAGGATCCCTATCCAATCTTTTTCTCTGGAGTCAGTCTTCGTTATGATGTACATGATGATCTTTGATTCTATTTGAATAACAGGATCTGGTATTTTTTCTGTTGAAAAAAAAAAGTTATTTGGAATCTTTATTCACTCTTGCATTATTCTATTTAGCCAGGAACCTTAAGAATTATTCCTATGCCGGTTGAGAGACTTCTTGTGTGAGAATCTGTGGCTGCTAAACCTGCAATTGAAAGAGAGACCATGAGCATGAGGCTAGCATGAGCTAGAGACATGTTGGGGATTGTTGTTGGTTAATTATTAAGTTGGTTCATGTTTTGATTATTTTCCCGGAGCTATATGTCGTTGAAGGAAAATGCATGGGATATACCATGTTGTTCTGAGGGATATGGTCTCACTGAGAGCCATGGATTTGGGGATAATATTGTCCTTATTTCCAAACAATTTCCAAGACAACCAGCATGAGATTGGCACTGGAACTCTTCTTGCACAGAGATAGTTGGCAAGAACGGGGTCCTTAAGGCATTGTTCTGCAGAGAAAGGGGGTGCCTGTGTAAGGTTGTGCTGGAAGGAAGAGGCTTCAACAATATCTAAGAGTTGGTTGACTTACCTGGAGCTCATTTGTTGAAATAACAAAGCCCTTATATGTTGCACACTGGGTTAGGATTGCATTTGAGAGCTTTAGCTGCCAAATTTAGCTTTGTTGCTTCATTTCTTAGCTTGGGGGTGGTACCTACATGAGATGGTGTCTATGGCTTAGAGCAAAATCACTCCTATGGATTTGTTTGTTAATTTTTTTGAACTGCATTGAGAGCCATTCTCTTAGGAGAATGGAGACACCTGGTCTAGAACCAGGGTGTGGACCTAGTTCAACACTGGGGGGACTCAACGTTGATTTGACCATTCTGTTGAATGGTGGCATTTGGTCTGGGATTAGGATGTGGACCCAGTCCAGCACTGGGGGGACTCAACCTAGAGTTGAGTGATAATTTTTTTGAATGATGATATCTAGTCAAGGACCATGATATGGACCCTGTCCAACACTGGGGGGGACTCAACCTTATGTTGAGTGACCATTCTGTTGAATGGTAGACATCTGGTCTGAGACCATGATGTGGACCATTCTAGTACTGGTAGACTCGACCTAGCTCTGAGTAGCCATTCCTTTGAATGGAGGCACCTGGTCAGTTACCAGGACTCATCCCAGGGCTGAGGGCCATTCTCCTAGAGAATGGAGGCGCTTGGTATGTTACCAAGTATTTGACCTAGTGCCAAATTATGCAACCTATGGCTGAGGCACCTGGCATGTTACCAGGAAGACACTATAATCCCTAGACTGGGTCTAGCCATGTGTGACACTCTGACCCTCTGATTAGTGGACTCTGTGATCTTTTGCAAGGCTTAGCTACCCTTGGTTAAGACACCTTAGTACCCGATCTTGGTGTCACATCGAGTGTGAGATAAAAGCATTAGTAATTCTCTTTGTATGATGATGTACTTTGAGTGGTGATAAAGGACCAACTTGACCACAGGGGAACTTGAAGAAGACCACAAAGAAAAAGTAAAAAATACATAAGGACTTTTGGACCATAGGTAAAATTCAAAAATACATAAGGACTTTTGGACCACAAGAAAAAGTAAAAAATACATAAGGACTTTTGGACCACATGTAAAATTCAAAAATACATAAGGACTTTCTGATTGACCAACAACAATGCAAACTTAAAGGAAAAGTAAAATTGCTACCCTTACCTAAAGAATTTTACAATATGAACCTGCCAATTGCATTCTTGGTATGCTTGAGAATGTCTTTAAAGTTTGGAGAAAAGGTGCAAAGGAAAGTTTGTGAGGTGGATCCAAACCAGGACAAATTCTAGTGAGTTGGGATTAAATTCTGGATGACATGGTTGAAGGAAGGGAGCAGATCTGCCCCAAAACAATGGCTACATTTTCATGAGTCTTCTACAACCATCTTGATTTCTGAACCCAACATCAAAGAATCCCTTAACACAGGGAAGTCTTGAAATGACTTGTCATAAACCTACCCCACAACTACGATGGACAATAGTTGAAACTTGAAAATCCTTCAAACTAAGTCTTGTTCAAGAAGGCTTGGAGATCCTACGTAGTAATGGATGAGATTAACCTCAGAGGTGCAGGTCGGTGTCTTCAAAGCACTAACTGGAAAAATATGGAGTATGAAGCCAATGCACCACATCTTGCACTCTGAAGGTTGCTCACTTGTGATGGCATCTGTGAAGGACCGAGGTGATGCACATATCCAATACATAGAGATATTTAATCCCTCCATAACCCTCATATTACATCCCAATATTCTTTGAATTGTGCAATAGAATGGGACTTTAAGCCAATTAAGTTGGTGCATTTATTGCAAGCTCAATTACTCACTACTGCATAATTTGACTAGTACATAATTACTTGAATTGATATGAGTAAATAATGTTTATAATTTTAAAGAAATTCTGAATGTGAGTTATTTGAAGAAAATAATGATCTCTTGGTTTTCTTGAAGAAATATGTATAAGATTGCTAATTAGTGCTTTGTTAACAAGTCGAAATCAGGAAAAAGGAGGATAGGGAAGTAGTTGAAGCTTTGAAGCGTGATGAAGAGCTTAGAGAAGCGAAAATACAATAAGCCAAATTGTTTCCTTTCACAGATAGAGATTTACAGTCATTTTATGCAGAATAAAACGACTTCTCAGCCTATTGAATCTTCAATGTTAGTTGTTGGAGCCTCTACTATTGAAGCAGATTCGGGTAAAAACATTGATGATGCAAAACCAATGGAGGAAGAAGCTCCAGAAGAAGCTTCATTTAAAGAAGAAGCCATTAGAGTTGCAAAGGATGTGTTCTTTGAACAGAAAAAACAAAACTAGTGCATTTGATGATGAGTGTTTAAAGTTTCATGGAGCTAATAGCTTGACACTTGAGGGGGTGGTTGAAGGTTCTGGAAACATGGATTTTCTCAACCCGTAATCTTTTAGATGATAAAGTTCCAACCTAGCACTTAAATAATTTTGTTAAGTCCTTCCTTGCATTTCCATGTTTGTGATGCCCTTTGGAATCTAAATTGCCTTGGTCATCTTGTCCTATGTAGTTCATCAATTCCTCTCAGCTCATTGGTGCAAACCCCAAAAATGTTCTGAGGTGATATGAAAGAGTACCAACTTAAGGGTCTTCAATGGTTTTTAAATTGTTATGAACAAGTGAGTACTTTTAAGATGATGTTGCACAAGTAAGTATTTATTATTTTGGGATTCTCTCTTTCAGCTTGTAATTTTTAAATTGTTATGAACAAGTGAGTACTTTTAAGATGATATTGGACAAGTAAGTATTTATTATTTTGGGATTCTCTCTTTCAGCTTGTAATTTTATTTCATACATGTAGGGGCTGAATGGCATCCTAGATGATGAAATGGGTTTGGGAAAGACTATTCAAGCGATGGAATTCTTATTTGCTACCTTCTAAATTGTTTTCTTTCTTATTTATAACATATCAAGCTTTTGTCCATTAATTTGTTCAGTTCCTGGCTACGTTCATATGCATTTTTCATCATTGTATTTTCCAAAGTCATGCTTTTTTCCTTTGGTAGGAAAAGAACATATGGGGACCATTTCATGTGGTTGCACCTACCTCTGTATTGAATTACTGGACCAAGGAAATTCAAAGGTTCTGTCCCATGTTGCATTATCTCCCTTATTGTGGTAATGATCAAACTGTACATAGAAAAAATATAAATCCTAAATGACTTTATCGAAGGTAGTACTTGTCACCTTTCATGTTCTTCACATGGCTGAATTCCAATCCATATATTTCATGTATCTCCATAAAACATGTTTGGTTTTGACATTTTTCTTTTCGTGATAATAAACATCTTAGATTTGTTTGAGTATGTTTTTGTCCCAAAGATTTCAAGGAATTGTCTAATATATGTAAACTGTGACGTTGATTCAACATGGACAAACCAAAATCCTTGCAAGTCCTTGTCCTCATATGACAAGGCTAGTAATTATGGAAAATATAATTTAGAGACTCTGTATCTAATGTATTAAAGACTAATATGATCATCTTGGATTGTAGATTCATGCAGTTGCATTTTCTTTGCCACCATTTGTTAAGAAGGAACTGTAGTCTTTAGGGTTTAGGGTTTAGGGTTTTAACCTTTAGGACTATAAGGTTTTGGAAGTCTTTCCATTAAAAAACAAATTTTTGGGGGATCAGTGGGTCAATAAAGAACTGGAAGTTTTGGGATATGTTTCAAAATTTCAGGATCCACTTCATTTTTCATGGGATCTATTTCATAGGCTCAGGTTCCATTTCCTTCTCCAAAGGATCTACTTCCATGGTGGATTCTAGGTGGATCTTGGTGGATTTGAATCAGAGCCATAGATCCTACACACAAGGGTGGCACATCTGGTATCATAGCTAGTGGTAGACCTGCAAAGTTATTTCATTTTCATTTTGATCATGATATTAGAATGGAATTTTTGACATGTTGTTTCCTATCCACTTTACTAACATAGACATATATCCCATTGTCTGATACTCTTTGTTAATGGTTTTAAGGCTTTAGGTATTTTATTTCCCCTGGTATCTAATGCATGTTACACGAAACATATCCATTTTCCTTTGTCAGGAAAAAACTACTGCCAAAACTCTATGTATTCCCCATCCATGTGCAATTTTAAACTACAGGCTTAATTGTCCAACCACCCCATCCACGTGCAGTTTTCAACTACATGCTTAATTGTCTAGCCTCCTTTATAATTTTCTTTGGAGCTTTTTCAGTTTCATGTTGTCAAATTATCATAGTGGCCACACCACTCACTAAATGGGATGGAAAACTTTTAGACTACAAGTTGAGAGTTGCTTATGTTATTGGGCATGGTTTTAGGGGTTTTGATGTTAATATTGAGTGTTTAGCCATGTTTTGGACATCATGTAGAACCTTGATGTGACTATCCATTGTTGAGAAGAAAAAGGTCAAAAACGATCTCTATTTGTTAATTGAATTTAGCAATATTTGTGTAGATATACTCTGAGTTTTATCAAGTGTTTGGTGTTTTTTCTTTTGCTTTTGAAAAATAGTCAAGTAGTGTCAAGTAGTGAGTGTTTAGCCATGTTTTGGACATCATGTAGAACCTTGATGTGACTGTCCATTGTTGAGAGGAAAAAGGTCAAAGGAAGAGTGACAAACTAGTGTTAATTTAGGAAATGAATGTGATCTCTGTGGTGTTGATCATTGTGGGTGAAGCAATGTGCATCCACAATATACATCGAAAGAAGCAAGGTGCATTATAGAATGCATGTGGGGTATCATGTCAATATACTAGGTAGAAATATAAAGGGGTATAAAAAATGTAAATGAAAAAATGGATACATGCAATATATAGTGAAAATAGGGGTTTTTCTAAATTGGGAAGGCATATTGGGAGGGGGTTTAAAAAAACGATTTTGGGAGGTATTTTCCAATATTTTTTGAAAATAGGGGTATTGTTTCATATGCCACGAATGAACGTGCTATGGCATGGTTGCACTAAGTGAAGACCCCGTGTTTATTGCTCAGGTTTCACCCATCCTTTGGAAGCTTAATGTCCAATATGATCCATATTTTATCCAAGGTTAGAAGTTAGAGCACATGGAACTTACAAAGGTGGTCGATGTATCATCCTTGCAGGAAAGTGCATGCATGCTAAGTGAAGTTGTAGGATATTGTTGGATATGTACTAGCAACTAATGTGTAATTAATGAGAACAAGATCACCTCCTATTCTCATTACTTACACATACGTTGTTAAATCTATACCAACAACTTATGTGTAAGTAATGAGAAAGGGGGGTGTCTCATTTTCATTACTTACAATTAGTTGTTTCATATCTAGAAATATCTTGAAACTTCTCTTAGCATGCATGCACTATCCCCAAAGGATGATACATTGATCACCTTTACAAGTTTCATGTTCTCAAACTTCCGACCTTGGATAAAATATGGATCGTCTTAAACACTAAACTATTAAAGGATGGGTGCAACCTTAGCAATAAATGTAATGTTGATGTTTACGAGGGGGAAGGGAAGTAAACAATAGTCAATAAATGATCATAGGACTTACGTCGGAATTTCAATGTCTTAGAGACATAAGTGAAAATACATCGAAGGACTATGTTGTCATCTAGTTGTCTCCATTACGACGTCCTACCAACATACATGAGGTGTAGATCAGTTGGCCTTTGTGGGGTTTGGTCCTCATGAGGTCTCATGGTGAGGGGTTGAGTTTGTGAGCCAATGGTGGGGCCTCTGGCTGGCTTGATGAAAGCCTAGGTTACTTTCCTTGTGGGGGGACTATATTATTCTCTTGTGGGAGGTGTTGTCGTCCTTTAATTCCTCGTGCAACCATGATGCCAGCTCTACTTTCCTCTGGACAGATCATTCTAACATTCAAACTAAGGCTGGCCTCGGCTCAGGTTAACTATTACAATTACTTAGAATCGGTGATATACTCCCGCTCTAACTCCGCTGTATACAAGGATACAGGTTCGTGGTTCGTAACAAAAAAAATCGACAAAGTATGTTTTTTTCCATCATCAATCGTACGACATCATAGTGAGTCGTGGCATACATGCAAATATATCAACGAATAATATTGTTGGAAGGTCGTCAAAATTATGGGATAAAAGTGACATATACACAAAGTATGGATGAAGAAGTTATGCCACAATGATGTGGGAATTTCGACGTTCCTAATACACTATTTTTCAACTTCACTGGTTTTAAAAATGATAGAAGCATGTCGTAATGATGTCTATAAGTCATAGGAATACCTAGATCTCAGATAAGATCTTAAACTTCCATGTTATTGGTAGCCACGTCATAATGCCGATGTAGTAACAAATATGTAGGTGGAAGTTGGATTTTCGATGATAAGTTTGTGACATTTCAAATCCACTATTTTTTGACATTGTTGCGTCAGACATGTTGTCGATTGATTGTCATCAAATGGGCCCTTTTTAGAAAAAAGATATATACTGGACAAGTTGCACCAGGACCTACTCAACGTCGTTCAGTGATAGCTACTCCGTTAAAATATTTCTTCCTCCTGAATACACCACCCTTATCATGGTAGCTTTTCTTACCTGCTCAATCCATGTTTTGTTTCAGCTTACCATAGCACGTCCATTACTTTGCCCAAGATTCATTTGATTCGATTCCCTTCCAGGTTGGGAAGAACAACCTACTCAACAACAAGACGAAGTACAAATTTTGTCGCCCATATATGATCTCCAGCAGCGTCATGTCAAAGGTATAGACATCGGCCTTGGCAGTAATGGGCATCCACGTGCCTACGAGATGACTTAAACAGTGAGTGATTGTCTTCTACGAATGAGAATTGCAACTGCCATGTCGATCATATCGGTCAAAAAATCTCCATAATTTAAAATTTTCCTTCACCATATCCTCATCCGACCCCAAGAGAGTTGCCACAAGATTCTCAAACAGGGCTCTGTAAAAGTTACTTATTCTTCCAAGCATCTCTTCTTCTCCTTCTCTAACCTCCATTGATGGATGCAAAGGAAACCCGCTCAAAAGCCTCATGTTCTCTATTTCGAAAGATTGCTCAGTCTCCACAATGCTCTACAGCTTCCCCAGACTTGGACCGTAGACAAGAATGTTGAATGAGTCCAGTTTCTCTTTCTCAATCAAACCCTGCCAGCCTACATAGATCGCATATATACTGGATAAATATTCAAACTTATATATGAGATTTATTATATTCATATTGACTTATCTATTTTTATACCTTGTTCACTAGTTCCTCAAACACAACTTCCAAGTGAAGAGTGTAAGCTCCTAATCCGCCTTGTTCCTTTATGTCAGCAGAATTACAAGCCAAGAGCACTATGAACATGCAACCTCCAGGAAGAATGATGCAAAATCTTGCCTGAATTGGTTGAGATAAGCTTCTAACAGTGATACAGTTGCCAAAGCTTGCCATATAAATGAGAAAAACTTAAAAAAAAAAACTTATTTGAAGGCCACCTTTAATATTTAATACAGTCTATTGAACAAGAATGAGGAATGTAAATTTATTATCTTTATTAATTCACTTATTTTTTTTAGAGATTTTGGAGATACTTGTCTTTCGATAGAAGTTAAAATAAAAACATAATCTGTGTTTTATGTATTGAGTCTCAAAAAGTCTCAAGAGTCTAGGTTCTCATTCTACAGGATGTGCTGCAACAAGTGCTGCAACAAATTAATCATTCATTTCCTGCGGTTGGATCACCAATTTTTGGTTGGCCTGGAATTCAAACACTTTGACTTAATATTTGGTTTGTTTGTAATAATTTCAGTTTCAACTATTAAATATAATCATTCCAGGATAGAATGATGCCTTAAAAACCTATTTGGCAGAAAATAAATGAAGAGTCAAAAGTAATCAGAGGATCTCATGGCCTTTGGTGGAACTAAGAACTTGCAAAAAATGCAGGATATAATGGCCTTATATGGAACTAAAAAGCAACATGAGTTATTGATAGGGTAAAGGGTGCATAGGATTTGATGGGTTGTGGCCTTCACTGACTGATCGGGCAAAAGATTTCTTAGGCTCGTTATGATAATTCCGTCGAGTTGCTTCGTAGTTAACATTTCGAAAAGTAAACCTGCAATCAATTAAGAAAACATTTCGTATACAATATGAAGTAAATAACAAACCGGTAACTAGACATTAATATAAAATTTGTAACACTTCCCAACAAAAAATTGATCTGAACATCATCTATATTATTGATTCGAGCATTAATGTACCCTTTTTTTTAGTAGCAGTCGATTGGCATACTCCATAAGAAACACGTTATCTACTTCCCTCGCACCCATGACAGATTTCACGTTCTTGTAGATCGAATGCTCCAGAACGGACTTGATGGCCATAACCATCTTTAACTGCATAAGAATCATTGCAATAAAATAGGTTATAGTCTGTTAATAACTTGAAACGATAAGATCAAACGATAAGATCAGTGAGAACTGATCAGATTCAAGCATGGATGGAAGTAATTATCTGGACAGACGAATTGTATACATAGCTAAAATCCACGTTTCCACCCTTCATGCAAAGCACACTCTCCAGAGGTTTGACGGTCTCCATTGGATAGACGGATACAAAAGCCTTGTTTGGCAAATACTCAGCAATACTCAGAAATGTGAGAGTTGAATGCAAGGTGAAGTTTCAATAATGAATATTTATAGCAAACCAAGAGACTATTGAGTTAATGTACTTGTCTGAATTAATAAGATTCCCATATCGGACTTCAGCCTGCCGTCGAGTAGGTTGTTCGTCCCAATATGGGCAGGGACTCAAAATGGACATGCCTGGTAGTAAGCTGAAACAAAACATGGATTGCGTTAAGCTGAAACAAAACATGGATTGCCTAGGTGAGAAGAGTTGCCATGATAAAATGGGTGGTGCATGGATTGTTCAGGTGAGAAGAGCTGCAATGATAAAGGGTGAGGTGATGAATTCAGGAAGGCCACCGAAGGCTCACGGAGTAAGTTATAGACGACGAAGCGCCGAGTGCAAATCCTCTAGTAGATAGCTTACTCTTGTAGTGCCATCATCATTATAATATAAATTAATATTTAATTCTATAATTATCATAAATAATAAATTATATATTAATTAAAAATATGAAACATTATATATATATATATATATAAAAGATTATAATATTAAATATAAAAATAAAATTGAAATTTCCTATGCATTATATGCATTTATATCATATATATATAAGAATTAATGTATAACTTCATGAAATATTTATTAATGTTTTCTTAATTACATAATTTTTGTTATGAAGTAATTATTGAGAAAAAATTAAGTTGATATAAGTTCACTAGTATAAACATCTAACTATATATAACCATATTATAAACTTGTGTTACATGTGACATAATCCTATTAAGTTTTAATAAATAATATTTAATTTTAATTAATCATAAAATTGATTATAATTAACTTTTTCTATTATCAACAAATGAATGAAGTAAATATTGCTTATTATTAACATGAGTTATCTCTAACCATATAATATATTTAAAATTTTTACTTATAGAGGTTATATCACAATGTGACATAATCCTTGATGATAATATAAGCATATTTAGAATGATGATATTAGTTCACTATGCATTATCATTATTTAAAATGTTTGACGTGAGAAATACAAGTTTTCTATAAAATGCTCATATATCTCCTTGGTTACAAATATAATCACTCAATTATTCTACTTTATTATTTCGTGTATACTTTGAATCTAAAAACTTACTTTAAATGTGGTGTTAATGATTTCTTATTAAGGTTTTGAATATAAATAAACAAATTAAAAGAATATTACTTTTATCAATGAAATAGGTCTAAGCATTTGGTATGTTTTGTATTTCCAATACAGGACACTCCATGTGAGGTGCATACGTGAGCTACCAATAGTAAATTAAATATATTGAAAATAGCTATTACTGTCTCCAATATAACTCCTTCAATGTGGGCACCTCATGTGCTAACAATAACTTTTGTGAAAGGACTAGAATAGATTGCACGTGGAACACTTCCTTTTGCTAAATTTGGCATTAGAGAAGGTTTGAAGATAATCCTCGGGTCTGCACATTCTTAATAACGATAGAAACACTAAAGATAGGCACAAAGCACACTAAGAAAATGCCCATGTGGTGGTTGAGAAAAATCATTATAGAAGCACATAAGACTCAATATGTAACTTTAACTCTTGAAATGCAACTTATCAAGAAGTGCACCTTGAATGATCATATACAAGATTGCAATTCTTACCTAATATTGGTGAATTTCAATGCAAAAGGTAACTATTTTCCTTCAAAACAACAACAAACCTCTATTTTACCTTTTGCATTGAAATTCACAAAGCACTAGTAGTTGATCAAATTGCCAGATTTTGGTAGAGTCTCTTTCATTGAGGATGGTTTCAATAGGTTTAGTGGATGATGACTGATTTTCGTAGCCCTCATATTTATGGCCATGATTGCAACAATTATGAAATCCACTATATGAATTTAAGGGACTGAAGGAATTGAAGTTTTCTTTTAGGGTTTTAGGCATTGTTTCAACATCATTCTTCCTCTAGTTATTCTTAGAGAAAATGATATCTTTCTTAAAACTATATTTCACATGTGCTTTACAATCTAATGCTTTATGACCAAAATTGTTATAAAAATAGTAGTTTCCTTAGAAAATATTTGATACCTTGTAAAGTGAGTTCTTCCAGATTGTGTAGTGACTAGTTCTCCAATGGGATGGCGTCATTTCTTTGAAATTTTGGCCTTTCCTTGAAGTGTATCCTTTGATCATATCCGCAGAACTTATTTCTCATGTATTTTATATTGACCTTGGTGACTTCAGACATTTATAACCTAGTCCTATCTTTTTAGATGGTTTTCTTTGATTTTTGATAATTTCATCTAAATTTTTGGTGTTGTTGCTAAATTCCTATTGAAGGTTCAATTGGACATTGGATTTATGCAATTCCCATTTTAAGAAAGTGAATTCAGTCTCCAACTTCTCACACTTTTATTTCTTTTGTTTTAATTGTTCAATCATGTTCAATTCTAATTTTCTTGTCTCTTTGACTTTCTCTTCATATCTTAGTAGATGTTCCATCAAGGGTTTACTTTTTTTCTTGATTTATTTAGTTCTTCCAAAGCGTTAATCAGTTCAACTTAAAAATTTAATTCATCCATCTCTTCATCTCTTGAGTCCTCATTTTTCATGACTTCTTCAATTTCCATAAAGAGCACTCCCTATTTGTCCATATTTGCGCAAGGATTTATCTTCCAATGGTTAAACTGCTACTAAATACACCCGCTATGATACCAATTGTTTGAATTATTATTTATATTGATAGGGGGGTGAACCAGTATAAAGCACATATAACACAAATTTTCACTTAACAAATTATACTTCAAAAACATTTTCTACAAAAATAGTAAAGGACACAATTATGCAAAGAATCTGTAAAGTAACTTTATATATATATATATATATATATATAAATTCATTACATGTATAGGAGACACCAACTCACTTCAGACACTAATCTGATTGGGACACCAATCCCACATGCAAGAACCCACTTGCTAATTATAGGTACCATCCTGTAAGGACTTCAATCTTCTGCACATGTACCAACTTGCTAACTTCAGGCACCGACATAAATGGATATCAATCCTTTTGTGAAAGCACCCACTCGCATTGTTTATGCACCAACCTAATTGGAGATTTCAATCTCCTATTCTTGTTCTTTAGCACGTGGAACATAAAGGAGATACAACTCCCTATTTTGTATTCTCCAGCATCAAATTGAAGGAATCTATAACTTCCTATCCTTTCCCTTTCTTGCCACCCTGTAATGAATATGTTTGTTACAAAACTATTGATGATCTACAAACCGTGACTTCTTTGATATGTGATATGCATCCTCTCTGATTTGAATATGCTTCTTTTGAGATATGTGATATCCACACTTTGCACCTTCTACGATCTATGCATTTTGTAATCGACAACTCTTTGTCGATTATGCAATCTTCATACTTTGTCGATTCTAGAATATGTGATCTGTGTATTCAACACTTTGATGCTTCTACAATCCACGTCAATTACTGTTTATTAACATATCACATCTTGCTGTAGGGAATCCCTCTAATTTGCACATTGTTTGTTGTTCTTATTATTGCTTTTGCACACTCATCTCTCTGTTGTATAAAATTCTTATAGATCAACGATCCATTGATACACTAGAATTAAAAGCTTTCCAAATCAAAATATCATGTCTTATTCATATTCATGATTACATCAACACTTCAATCTCTTACTTATTTATACTCTTCTTTCTCAAGAGATGTGTCCACAAATTGGGATTCCTTTGACTTGGTGATGCCCCAACTCTCTTAGTTGTTGGTCAAACTAACAACCTCATTCCATCTTTCGTTGGCATATACCTTATTGATAATTCATCCTTGTGGGGAATTGTGTACTTGAGTCTAATGACTTGGTGGTATATGTGCATACATGTCCCATATCTTGGTGGGATTTGCACACTTCCAAAACGTTCACATTTATTCTCTATGTTCTTCAACCTCGTTTTGTGTATATAGAGAGACTTTGCCTGATGGATCTTGCATATTGCTAATACTTGCATACACTTTTATATATCTCTTCAAACTAGCATTTTACTCAGCATCATCAATTGTAACATCTAAGTTTAACAATATTTTAGGATTTATACTTTTTTTATATTCAAGAACATGTTTCTTGATTGGCATCAACAACCATCTTGTTTGTTTGACATCAATGACAACATAAAGTTTCAACAAAATAGATGTAACAAAAGATTAAATATTTCATTCAACCAGTATGTTATTTAATAACATCAAATAATAATAATAAATCTCAAAAGAAATAATTTTGACGAGTGATGCGCTTTAATTACACATCACACCACTTTTGGCACTTTTATACAACCAATGCACCATTAATGGTGCTCTTGGACTACATGTGCACAAATTAACCAAGTGCACCACTAGGAGTTTTATACCTTTTATATGGTTGTTGAAGGTGCACCCATTAAACATCAATTCTTCGCATGTGGTACACAGATGTTCATAAATCTCATTGTATATGCATTTTGAGAGTTTTATTTACTTTAATATTAATGGTGTCTCGTTTACATGCCAACACACCGTACAATCGGTGCAGAGAGTTTCACATGGCATAGCGTTAAAAAAAAAATTTCTTTGCATTTTTTAAAGTTCTTCAACACGATGAATTTACACCATTTAACACGATGAATTTTTTTATATAACATTGGTTTGATAGTGCACTTGGCACACGTCAACACACTGTATTCTCAGTGCAATTTGTTTTAGTATATGCACATGTTAATGTTCATATTTTTTAACCTAGTTAATTGGTATGTAAGGAAATAATAGTGCACCGTTAGCGTAAAGCTCATACCTAAATGCACCGTTGACAATGCAACCTGTAAATTTACAAGGTGCAAAGTGGCAGTGCGAGTCAAATGTATCGAATGCACTGCACAAGGTTTTTAGATTTTTTTTAATCAAGGACAAAAAAGGTTAATTTTTAATTTTAATCCGCTATAAAAATAAATTTTAAGTAACAAAGGAATTTCCCTGGATATTTTGACAGTGGGGAGGCATGGTTGTGATGTAAGTCAAATTTGAAATTTTGCCCATCATTTGGAAAAATTAAAAATACAGTTAGAAATCAAGAGGAAAGAGAAATGTCACCACGTGGAATACGAATGTCAGCGTTTCTGATTAGGGTAAGTACAAAACCGATGTTGTAGGGCTCAAAATCATTGTTGATAGGTAAAAATGAATGTTTTCATGCGGTAATTCATTTTTATAAAACCATGTTTTGGTGTGCCCGACATTAGAATGCTTCGATACGACAGGTTATATACAATGCATCGCTAATAGAAATCTAAAATAAAAAATAATATAGTACATGGTTTTAGATTTTAAATTTTTATAGACTATAATAGTGCGTCTTAGGCTATACTACCTCGATGCAATTTATTGGAAGAACCGCACTGGTACTAGAAATTAAAAATAAGAATAATTAGTAATATAGTGTTCTTGACTATCTGTTTACCCTAGTTCAATGCTTTCAACTATGTGGCACACCAGTGCGTTTTTTGTATTTGAATGTACTATGTGTAAAAAAAAAACCTTGGAATGATGTGGCAAAATATATAATGGACTTTGGAATGATGTGGAAAAATCTATAACGGACCTGTGTTTTCGCTTGTACTGTTGCCATACTATCACCATAAATTCTCTAGGTCTGTCTGGAAGCCACCCCATCTGAGGGAGATTGATCTTGCTTCGCTAAATCTTGGAAATATAAATTAACTTGAGTTGGAACTTTTGTGGGCCATAGATCCACTCCTGAGTTCTCTAGGATATATTCCAATTTGTTTGTTGAACGTTTGATGTGAGAAGGGATGATCACAAATGAAGGATCAATCATGTTTTCTATCATGACAAATATATGCTTAAGAAGGAGGTTGGAAGCAAGCTTAGAGGGCGACATCCCATTCTAGATATAGATGAGAATATTGATTATTATCTTCGAGTCACACTCTATCACAAGCTTGAAGAAATTGTGTTGAATGGCCAATTGAATTCCCTTGTGTAGTTCCCACAATTCTACAACATTGTTTATTTTAACACCTAGACCACTAGCATAGGTGCAAATAATTTCACCTATAGAGTTTCTAAAGACCCCCCATATCCTACATTTCCTAGATTGCCTATAGAGGCCTCGTCAGAATTTAACTTGATGAAGCTTGTTGTTGGGGCACTCTAGGAGGAAGAACTGATAGGAGTGATGTGGTTAGGGAACAGAGAGGCAAGGTGTTTTGGAGGACCCTCCAACCATTGTTTGAGGATCGATTGTTCTCTAGGGTCACAGTCGTAGTCTATTTCTTACCAATGAGCATGAAGGACCATTTCCAAGATGTTTTGTCTGATCATTTCCCAAATCACTTATTGTGAGACACAGGAGTCTTTGAATATTCTTTTATTCTTCTCCTTCCAGACTTCCCACATGATGAAGGTTGGGATGAGCCTCGATATTTTATTATAGATGGTGGTTTTGTAAACTTTAGAGCACCATGTCACTAAGCTTCCAATAACATTATGCCTATGTCGATCAGTTTGATGTGTGATGGTTGTTTCTTGTTTCCAAAGCTAGGAGCTGAAGGAACAACTCTCCAACAGGTGGTTGATCAATTCCTGTCCATTTAAACACAGATGGCAGGTAGAGGGTCCATGGAAGCCACATATTTGTGGGTTTTCCCATGTTATAATCCTTACTCGATCCACCAACCAAATAAATGAACATATTTTAGGCCAATATATTGAGTTCCAAATTCTTCCCCACAACACATCTTTGTTTAGGATATGAGATCATGTTTTCAGAGCGTAGGATTCTTTGATCACGAAGTTACCTATTGATGAATAAACCCATCTTAATATGTTAGTCCCTTTCTTAATTTTGAGTCGGCATTTTCTTCTCTCCTCAATCTATGGGTGGATTTATATATTCTCTAATATTCCTATTTCCACATTTGTTTCTTTTCATTGCTGCCAAGTGTTATTTTCTGAGGGTGGCTTCCATGCTATTTTCTAAGGGTGGCCACCAATAATGAGAGATTGTATATTCTAGGTGGTTGTTTATGTTTTGTATAATTTATTGCGGATTCTCGCATCTTTGCATAGAAGGTAGTTTTTTCTAGGAATCCATCCAAAAGTGGGTAGAGTGGCCATCCTGAATTTCCCGGAAGCAATGATTCCTGATCAGACTCTAGTTTTGACAAGCTACATTCCAAATCAAAGATCTATGTTGTTGATCTTCCCATCTTACCATATTGTTATTGTTGTCATTTGGTACATACTTTTCTCTCTAGATTCTTTCCCAAATATTAGTTGGCCTTTCGAGCCATTGCCATTAGACTTTTGTGCTTAGGACCGAGTTCATGATTTCCGGGTCTGTGAGGCCAAGACCCCCTGAGCATGTTTGCTAGCAAAGGTGTGTCCACTATACCAAGGCCCATTTTTTCCTTCTCTAGTTCCTCTCCACATAAATATTCATTGTAAGTTTTGAATAGTTTTTAGGGATTCCCTGGCAGCAACAAGAGTAGAAAAGAGGTAAAGTGGAATTACCTGCAAGACTGAAATGAGCAAGGTTACATGATTAGGTAGGTTGAGGATACAAAAATTCCATGAAGATAATCTATTTTCCAGTGAGGTTAAAATATCATGCCATGAACGTTTTCGGAGGACGTTATCAATGAGAGGTATACCAAGGTATTTGGAAGGAAGGGTGCTCCTTGTGAATCTAAGAATCATTGAGAAATGATGTTGGATTGCTAATGGGGTATTAAAGAAAACAGTCTATGATTTGGCATTGTTTATTGAAGTTCTATAGGTTGCACTGAAGTCATTAAGAATGGATTGAAGAGTAGCAGCTTCCCTGACAAAGGGGGATCCCATGAGGAGGGTATCATCAACAAATTGGTTGTGAGCGGGGGGAGGATTCATTCCATAGGAGAATTCATTCCATATAGAGGAATGATAGTTAGATACTGGTTATGAATAGATGCATTGATTCTCCTACTTATACCTTAACATGTTATATAACTTGACGAGAACTTTATACTTAAAATGAGAACTCTAGCCATAAAACTCCAATTTTTGTGAAAAAAACACCTCCAAATCAAAAAGTGGTGCTACTAGTTGCACCACTTTTTTTTTGGGCTAAAAATGTGGCCATGGACGAAAATAGCCCTTGATGTTATTTACAATAACCTTAAAATCAAGCCCTCAATTGAAAGCTAACGCTATCGGTAGCACACTTTTTCAAAAAATGTCATTATTATGTCATTGTATCACAATTTAAAACTGTATTTATTAAATCTCCCAGTAACACTATATATAACTAGCACTTAGTTAAACACAAAGTATTCAATAAATTATTTCACCACTCTTTCCATATAAAATGAAAGAATTTACTATATAATTCAAATAAAACCATATGTTAAACCATAAAATTCATATTTTTGCTTCAAAAACACAAAAACAACCCAAAATGAACTATGGGTGGTATCATTGTAATCAAAACCCTAAATCAACCCCTGAATTCAAAATTGGACCTTCTAAAATAACTTTCAATTTTATTCAAGGTTAAAATTTTAAAAAACTATAGCTTTAAAAAAGAAAATTTAAAAAAGTGAAAATTCAAAAATCCAAAACTTATTCAAAAATTCAAAAACCAAAATAAAAAAAAAGAAAACACTATAAGAAAATTTATCAATAAAAATTTTATAAAAAGAAATTGTAAAAAAATAAATAAAATGAAACATAAATTTCAAAATTTCAAAAACATACAAATTATAGATAAAAATAAAATTACAAAATTTGTACTAAAAATAAAATTAAAAAATTCAAAATTTTCATTTTTTTTCTTTTTAAAAACACACTCAAAATAAACTTAACTATTTAAAAATAAATAAAATATAACAAAATTTGAATTTAAAAAAAAAATTAAACACAAATTGAAAACAAATTTAAAACAACAAAATTTAAAACAAAAACAAAAACAAAAAAAAACCTAGCCCTCTACCCCCTCCTAGCGCTAGTGCGATTATGAGAATCACGCGATCGGAAAGGCAACAACGTAGGGCGCAGGGGGTGGGGCGAGGGAGGGCGGAGGAGAGAGAAGTGGGCGAAGGAGGGGAGGAGAAGGAGGGGGAGGGGGTAGAGGGCGGTGGCGAAGGAGAGGAGGGGGAGGTGAAGGGGGTAGAGGGAGTAGAGCAAAGGGGAAGGAGAGGGCAACGTGATTCTGAGAATCACGAC
>LPNX010232549.1:533863-556039 GCA_001517045.1 Pseudotsuga menziesii
CGCATTTGTAAATAAAAATTATAGTTTTCTTATGACCTAGATATTTCAAAATCGCAAAAACAAGGTTCAAAATGAAAAATTATACTTTCCTTATCACCACGAAATTTCAAAATCACAAAAATGGGCTCAAAATGAAAATTGGTGCTACCAGTATACACACTTTCTGAAATTGAAGCGAAAACAACAATTAAAATTGACCCCCCAAAAAAGAGAACAATGTCGGGTTCTCGTCAAGTTGTATGACTTGTTCCTTCCACAATTAATATAAAGAGGAATGACGGTAGCGGGTCTCCTTGTCAGATTTTACTTGAGGGGGAAAATGTTTCTATTTTGGAGCAATTGAGAAGGATTGAAAAGAAAGCATAAGGGATAAGTTCCATTGCCCAGTTAATCCAACAATGATCAAAACCAAAGGTAGTGAGAGTATCCCTCATATATTTCCAGCTTAACTTGTCAAAATATTTTGAGAGATCCAGTTTAATGAGCATACTTGGTGTTTTGGTAATTTGAAGAGAGTCAGCCACTTCATATACCAAGATTACGATATCCATGATCTTCCTTCCCTCCACATATCCATTTTCTCTAGAGAGATGAGGTGGGGAAGAAGTGGCATCGACCATAGAGAAATGACCTTTGTGATGAATTTTTAGATAGTATTACAAAGGGCGATTGGCCTAAAGTTTTTTATATCTTATTCTTTGTTTTTCTTGGGGATGAAGGAGACAAAAGTGGCATTTAAAGCCGAAAGGACCCTCATTGTGTGCCTCAATCTCTCGACCAGTTTCCAAACCTCTTCCATGACAATAGACCAAAAGTGGCGGAAAAAGTACACAACAAATCCATCTAGATCTAGTGATTTCCCCAAAGACATTTCCTTCATGGCTGAATCTACCTCGTCCTTGGTTATCGGTCTCATTAGAGCCACGTTCTTCTCCCTAGAGACCGAGAGAGGGATATGATTTATGATCTTATGAATGGATTCCTCTTGGTCCTCATTTGGATCGCTCATGAGGTCCTTAAAGAAGTGCACCAATTATTTTTCTATGTCCTTTATTTCCATGACCATCCCCTCTTGAGGATTTCTTAATTTATGAATCATATTTGTATGTCTTCTCTGAATTGTGGAATGGTGGAAAAACTTGGTGTTGTGTTCACCCTCTTTGAGCCATTGGATTCTCGACTTATAGCACCATAGGACTTCCTCCTTCTACATGTGTTCCTCAATTTGTTGTGCTAGATATTTCTCTTGTTTAATAAGTTCCTCTGTTCTTCCCTAAAGAATGATTTCTTGTTGGGTTTGTCTCATTTGGGATTCCAAATGCTTCTAAGCTTGAAATATATTGCCAAAACTAGTTTTATTCCAGTGCTTGAGCCTCTTATTGAAGCACTTGTTTTTTTTATGAAACCTATACATTAGGGATCCATTGTGCACCATCGTTCCTCCCACCATGTGCTGACATTATCTTGAAACCCCTTGTTGGAGAGCTAGAATTTTTCAAATATGAAAGGCTTATATAATGTGGGGGACCTTTGATATCCATAGTGAGGCTTATGGTCCAATGACCAGATCCACTAAAAGGGATAATGGCGGCTTCTATAGTTGTTCCTGACATGAATATTTTTTCACAAACCATAAATTTGTCTAGCTGACAAGCAATCTATTGATATTTTGAAATTCAATTGCTCCAAGAGAAATCCCATTTGTACTTTCCAAGTCAATGAAGTGGACATCCCATATGCTATGTCCAAATTAAGAACTATATGTCTCTAACCTCTGAATCACCCATTGATTCTCACTTATGAAGGTGATCCTATTTAAGTCTCTTCCAATGATCCAATGCTACTCTTCAACCACGCCCTTTATGAATTTCAAGTTATACAAGAAGTTGAGTTTCTCCAAGAGGATTTGGGGCCCATATACATTGGTTACTACCCTTCTAACCCCACATTCCAGCGTTTTGAAGGTGATTTGAGAGCGTCTAGTGTGTCAAGAAGGAGTTGTGGATTTCCACCATATTGGGGTTCTAGAAAATCGTCATTCCCCCCACTGCTCAACTAGCATCCTTGGTGATAACTTCTCCATTATGCTAACATTTCTTAAGAATTTTCTTATCTTCCTCACCAAATGATTTTGCCTCTTGTAATAAAAAAATGTTCAGTATCTCCTCAGTAATGCACTTCCTCAAGAGCCTTTGTTTGCTCCTGTCATTGATGCCTCCTAAATTCCAAGATTGTATCTTCATTGATTCAAATTTTGTGTTGGAGTGGGGAAAAGGTGCACGTTAGCATTTTCATCTATCCCTAGTTTACCATGACGTGCCCAAATTATTTTATCAATTGCTTGGAGGTCTTTTTCCTTTCTTTTTGTCATTCTTAAGGAGTTTCTTAATGGGATTATTTGGTCCTTGAGTTATCCCTAAGTTGGATTTTTCTTTGAAAGCTTCCCCGGATCTAGATTAGAGAAACTTTGTGGGCCTCCACCATTTCTCTATTGGGGCGGCTTAGTATTCCCTCTTTCAGCATGCTTCCACAATGTTTTCAGGATTTAGTCCTACTGACTCATTGTCATCAAACTCTGATTCTAGATCGATCCCATCCTCCATATCTACATCTTTTGGCCCTAGGGGTATGGAATCCTTGTTCTTAGCCATGGTGATCCCCTCTAGGATTGATTAAGATTGCATATGATGTGTCCGATTTTCTTTATCTGGTTCTTCTCCCAAACACTCTCATTCTTCTTCCTCTCCCTTTCCTTTTGTTGTTGCAACGTCTAGGACTAAGGGTAGATCTTCAAACCTTTTCATTGAGAAAACGATATTCCTCACATTGTTGCATGCATGCTTGTGGTTTTCTCTTTTCCTCCCTTGGATAGGGAAAAAATTCTCCTTACTTTTGTGCCATTTGCCATTAACTAGTTTAGGTTGGTTGTTAAGCAGGAAAACCTTAAAAAGATGCCCATGGACATGATATTTTTGACATTTGAACAGTAGATATTCATAGTCTATGGTATCGATTCAGTCTTCATCGTGCCTAGTGAGGCATATTTATCCTAGATGAGTATTTTTTGTGTATATACCAACTTTTTTCACTTTTAATATTTTAACAAACATCCCAAGGGTGTTACCTATTCCCTCTAGGGTTTTAGGTAGCCAAAATTCTAGCGCAAGAGAGAAAGGTAGATCCATACTGGTACATAGGTGAATTATTATTTGTTGGGGATGAATTTTTCCATCCAATCACGAAGGAAAAGGCTAGTAGACTTGTATAAGTATGGTACATTTTCAAAGATACAATCTATATCCTCTAGGTTGTGGAATGTAGCAATAAAAAACCCCTTTGAACCCATACAGAGGTCATAATGCCCCTTTAATTTCCACCACATCTCGATCCATCGGATGAAGTCCATTTTAGATGGCGTCTTGTGAAAATATGATTCACAGCAAGATCTAGGAGTTAAGGGAATCCTCAAAATCCAAGATTACTCACAAATTATGCAAAAAACAGTGAAAAGAGTGAAATTAACACATAGAAATGGTGTAAATAATAGAGTTTATTATGACTGTCCAACATGTAAATATGTATGGAACATGTTTATATTACAATAGGATAGAATTGTTAGCCTTTGGATGCAATTTGGATGCATACATGTGGCAGGCTTAGATTAGACCTCAAAACCCCCTAGGTGGACCAATGAGCTCCCAAAACACCTCAAACGATCATGAATGCTAGTGTGAACATGGATGGAGCGTGATAGGACATAAATGAGGGTAGGATAGGTGTAGTGGAGTGCATGGGTGAGTGGGAGTGGCTCTAGGCAACAATAAATGGTCCAAAAGAGTAAAAAACACCCCAAATACATGCATGGGTGCCTCTAGTCAACCATTTTACCTATTTTAAGGGATGGGGAGTGCACCATGGACAAATCAGTCATTAATGAGGGTGCATGTGTAACCAAAATGATCAAATGAGGGACCCTGGGTGCATTATGAGTACAAAACACCAAAGGAACCAAGATTGACCAACACAACCTAGTTTTGGACCATATAACATAAACATGAGACTAATGAAAATGTGTCCTAGGTGTATAACCATGGTACTAGGGTGGAATAATTCTCTAAACCCCCCCCTTAAGCCTAAATTAGTGTAATTACATCACATTATTAAGGCCTTGGCAACTAAGTCTCAAGTCACCTCTTACAAAAATTTATTAGTCCATATAACCAAGGTAAGGAGGAAAACCTCATGGGAACAAAACCTCCCCTCTAATATGGACATGGAGAAAAATATGAAAGTGAATATCACTCATCACCATGTGTCACCCACTCCAATAAGTGATCTCATATAGGTGAATGTCTTAATTGTGAATCTCTTGGTGAAGATGTAAGCAATTTTCTCTACAGATGGGCAATACTACAACGATATCACCTGCTCATGCACCAAGATCCTGATGTAGTGGATGTGTATCTCAATGTGCTTGGTCCTTTGTCTATACACTAGATCAATGGAAATATTGATTTCACTTTGATTTTCACACCAAATGATTGTGGGTGAATCAAATGAAAAATCAAGTTCTCCAAGAATACCTTGCAACCACACACATTGTGTAGTTGCGTTCACTTCTCCTCTGTACTCGCCCTCAGCTGATGAAAGGGATATAGTGTGTTGTTTCTTTCTTGACCAGAATATGGGACCATGTGAAAGAATGAAGGCATAACCTGAAGTGGACTTTCTGTCAATGTAATCTCCAGCCCAATTAAAATCAGTAAATCCAACAAGTTCTAGTGAAGAACCAACAACATAGTGTACCCCAAAGTGTTTGGTTCCTTGCACATAATGCAAGATTGTTTTTGCAGTCTTCCAAAGGATCTCATGAAGCTCCTGCATATATATATATTTCAACAACACATACAACATATGCCAAATCAGGTAGAGAGTGTGTAAGTTACAACAAGCTCTCAACTCGTTGTTTGTACAACGAGTTGTCCATCAATGGAGATGCACCAAAATCACCTAATTTTATTCCTAATAGGAATGGGCACTTGTATTCCTTACATTTAGCCAGTTTGAAATTTAATAACAGGTCTGAAACATACTTTGGTTGGCTGACCTTGATCCCTGCATCATATTTCTCAATCTCTAAGCCAATAAATTGTTTCAACAATCCAAGGCCAGTTATGGAGAATTCACTGTGAAATGAAGATTTAATTGAACCTATATTAAAAGTTAAGCTCCATGTAATAAAAAGGTCATCAACATACAGTACTATGACCTGCAATAAATCACCAACATGCTGCAAATATACATTAGGATCATATTTACATCTTTCAAAGCCAAGTGATAGCAAAAAATTGTCACTCTTGGCATACCAATCCCTGAGGGCTTGCTTGAGGTCAAAGAGAGACTTCTTCAACTTGAAAACCAGTGAAGTATCATGAATGGAAGCTTCAGTATGCTGCATATATATATATTCATGAAGGTCACCATGAAGAAAATCACTCTTCACATCCATGTGGTGAACCTCCCAGCACTTAGATGCAGCAATGGCTAAAGCTAGTATGATAGAGTCCATCTTTGCAAACGGTGAAAATATCTCTGTATAGTCCAATCCTTGGACTTGAGAGAATACTTTGGAAATAAACTGTCCTTATACTTGATATCAGAACCATCAACAACCACTTTGGTCCTATAGAACCACTTACGATGCACTGGTTTCCTCTTGGAGGGCAACATAACCAATTCCCAAGTCTCATTGTCTTGCAAGGAATTGAACTCTTTTTGCATAGTTGTTTGCGATATTGGGTCAAGTGATGCTTCCTGATATTTCTGAGGATAAGATCCAACCATCATAAAGCATCTCTATAAAATATTCAATTCACAAGTAGAGAAGGCATTGTGAAATTGAGATCTAGTCTTCCTAGAGTCTAGTGGATCTCCAACAAGATCACCAGTTGCTTGTATGGTTTTCTCAGCCCAATTTAGAAAAATGGGTGAGTCATGATATGAATTAATGTCATCATCATCATCATAAACTTTAGAATCAGAAAAATCAGAGGAATAATCATCACTTACATCATCATGGATTGGAGGATTTGAGCATTCCCCTTGAGCTAGTTCGATCTCCTGCGTGGGCTCTTCTTTGAACTGTACACTCCTTTTGATGAATGTTTTCTTAGATGAGGGATCAAATAGCTTGTATCCCTTTTCATATTCAACATATCCAACCATAATGGACTCCTTTATTTGAGGTTGCAAGGCCTTTCTATAACACCCCGGTTTTGAACCCATGGTATTGAAATTGTACATGATGTATATATTGTATTGAAATCATGGCGAGGAGCTCAAGGCCAAGGCCTTGCCATTGATTTGGTGTTTTGTGTATTCGTGCACTAAAAATGGTGTACTTAACAAAATTACATTGCATTGAAGGGGAAATAAAATATCATTCCAATAGATTAAACATGGTGCGCTATAATAATGTTAAAACAATGTATTCAGTGCTTTAGTATCTAAACTGCACCAGTCACTGATATAGACTAACTATCACATCGAAGATGTATATAAAAAATAATAAAAATAAAATAAACTCGGTGCACTTATGTTATCATAGTGCACGATTTAGTTGGCAAATTTTCTTAACAATTGACAAAGTCAATTTACTTTGGGAACTACACAACACCAATGCTTTATCAATACATGTTTGCAACGTATCTAGTGTGCTCATTTTTATCAAAATGCACTGATATGTGCATGTTTATGTGTGAAAGTATTACGGTATGTGGTGTCAAGGGAAGCTGCTAAAGGCAACAAGTCCCTGCCTCATGCAATTAGTTTTTGGATTTTAAGTAATTTTTAAGTATATAGGTCGTGTAATGTTAAGCCAATTGACCTTACTGTCTGCACGTAGTCGTTGCAAAGCAGTGTCGTATGTGGCTTTAGCTCGATTTGTGGGCACCTCCACCTTTGTTTTCCACCTCGAAATGCTTTAAAAAAATGGCTAGATTTGATATTTCAAATTTGCATCATAATCAATGATGTTCAATGTTGCAGAAAATAGCTCCCATAATGATCTTCAATGTTGGATTTTTTACTTAAAGAAACTGGAAGGGACGTGTTGCTATGCTGAGAATTATATGCCCATTTTTTGCTGCTTGGATATGTCGATGCTGCATAAATGTGATTTTTCAAGCATGATTCAACATAAAACTATTCATGATATACATGATACTATACCCCATCAATATCGACGAACCAGTTCATGAGGCATAGATCTATCTAAAAGCCTCTCTGAGATCTGACGAGCTAGCTCTCTGATGCTCTCTGATCCTCTAGTGGGTTAAAATATAAGCTATCGTAATGTTTGAAATCGGTTTCATAATCAGATTTTGATAGCGTGTCATCATTAGCTGACATACACTTATCTCAATAGCATTGTAATTGTATTGGATTAATAATTTCCAACAAAACATGTTCCTAAATGAATAAATTAATAATTACATTGTTTCAAAAGCGATTGCAATCCAACCAAAAATTCCTTTAAGTGGTAACCCAACTTATCATATACCCACTAATGATATTATACTTTAATTCGATTCGAGATAACAATAAAATACTTTTGTAAAGTGGTGCCATTGCCAAATGAATCCAAGATATTATTTAACAATATAACAACACAGATGGAGAAACAACTAAATTTGCTTGCAGATTAGGGATTTGCTATAATTAGTGTATAAGAAGAAAAACTCAATTGGGATTTGGTCAAGATGATTTGGCATTCCTTAAGCATTTAAATTAAGAGATAGTAATGGTCTTTTTGTCCTTTTATGAAGGGGAATCGACTGACAGTACATGTGCATCAATTCAATCATGGTAGCGAATTCTTATTTATTGTAACACATTGATCCGGTTGCTTAACTCAAAGCTATAAGGCATTGTAGACATCATAATGCATATTCTGTTTTATCACTCAGGAGAGCACAAACACCAAGGATAGTGCCATCGAATCTCAACTGCGTGCCACTTTGAGGCCATGCACTTGTGCCATTCAATCTTAGTTGCCTGCCACTTTGAGTCCATGCAGCTGACTGTCGACGAAAGGAATCCTCGTGGCTCACAAGGGAGGCCATTTCCCATTAAGTGGATAATCATCTCGTTAGGGTGCCAACCTTGGTCAAGCATTTAGAGGCTATAATGGACGACTTCCTGTAATGTTATTCCTTTGCAGAAACCTTGAACGGGTTCATAACTGTTTTCACTTATGCTTCTTGAAATGACCATGGGAAGAATGCTCCTTCAACTAACGCTAATGGGGATGGTTGGGGATGGAAATTCTTGTGTTGATGGTAATGATGCTTTTGCTGGAAATCCTTGTGTTCCTGGAAATGCTGTAAATAATGATGAGGCTGGTTCTACTGGAGCTAGAAATGAGACTAGAACTGCTACAAGAACTGAATCCAAGAGTGATGCAGTCGATCTCACTACTCGATGCCAGCAGGTGTCGATCACTTGATGCCAGGATGCCACTAGTTGATCCAAGAGTCAGTCGATGCACTCGATCCTGATGTCGATGCCTTTTGGTCTGTTTTTGAGCCGATGATAAAAAGGAGGGATATGTATGGAAACTCTAGGTAATGAAACCTCCTTATCGGCCACAAGCTCTCGACTATGACACCTGGGTATAAGCGAAACTGGCCAAGTCGTATGCAATTTTCAAAGAACAAATTCAGGTGGAAATGGTTTTTGATTTATATGTTGCTACAAGTGTTAAATCTAACTTGAGCATTTTGTTTCAATTCACTGCATTTTCATTGCAGTCTGTCATTGATGCCAAAGTATTTCCACCAATTTTATCGCTTCTATCAAAGGCTGAATTCAACGTAAAGAAAGAGGCAGTCTGGGTAATTATAAATGCAACTTATGGTGGAACTGACGAACAGAAAAAGTATGAAACTTTTCTTTCTTTGCGTTTTTGGTTTTCTAGATCCATATTTTTCATGAACAGAGATTGATAACACGAGCTATTCTCTTTTACAGATACCTTGCCATTCAAGGTTTCATTAAGACACTTTGTGATTTTTTAGCCTGTCCGGATCCCAGCCCTTAGTATATTTCCTTCTTTGTGCAGAAAGTAATCCTCCAATCGATGCAGTGATCCAGTCAGGTGTTTACACAAGTCTCGGATCATAGAATTATGGCATTTACCAAGGTTAGCCGGGGTTCATTCAAAGAAACCATAGAACCCACTGGTGGGAGGAAAACAAATGTTTTAGCTTTTGTTGTAGTAGTTGTTTGGCTCTTTTGGCTCTGAAGAACTCTAGCGTCATGTGTCTTTTGGCCAAGTAGTATGCAATTTTCAAAGAACAAATTCAGGTGGAAATGGTTTTTGATTTATATTTTGCTACAAGTGTCAAATCTAACTTGAGCATTTTGTTTTAATTCACTACGTTTTCATTGCAGGCTGTCATTGATGCCAAAAAATTTCCCCCAATTTATCGCTTCTATCAAAAGCTGAATTCAACGTAAAGAAAGAGGCAATCCGAGTAATTATAAATGAAACTTATGGTGGAACTGACGAACAGGAAACTATGAAACTTCTCTTTCTTTGCATTTTTAGTTTTCTAGATCCATATTTATCATGAACAGATCGATAACACGAGCTATTCTCTTTTACAGATACGTTACCAGTCAAGGTTGCATTAAGCCACTTTGTGATTTGCTAGCCTACCTGGATCCCAACCCTTAGTATATTGCATTCTTTGTGCAGAAAGTAATCCTCCAATCAATGCAGTCATCCAGTCAGGTGTTGTACCCCTCCTTATCGATATTCTTAGGACGGGAAATATGCCTCAGCTTCAAGTAAGTTGCAATTTCTATCTTTATATATCCATTTCGACCTAAGAATATTCATGTTCACTGATAATATCTCCATTTCGACCTGAGATGCAAACTTCAACATGCTTACATCAATGGTTATTAATCTTAAATATGACATACCTGTGTTGGTAGCGACTCCTTCCATGCTATAGCTAAGTAGATTCACTAGACGTGCGAAACTTGATACTAGATATGATGGAGACGTGCGAAACTGGATACTAGATATGATGGATGCAACCAATGACTAGCTCACTCAGTTTATGCATATTTGTAGCATGAGTGCCCTGAGTGCCCGGTGAAGAACAATGAAGATCAAGGTGC
Source organism: Pseudotsuga menziesii (assembly GCA_001517045.1). NCBI lineage: Eukaryota > Viridiplantae > Streptophyta > Pinopsida > Pinales > Pinaceae > Pseudotsuga > Pseudotsuga menziesii. The sequence continues at coordinate 544,055 of LPNX010232549.1, forward strand.
TGAAGCACAGCGAAGACAAGACACGGTGAAGCATGAGGAAGGAAACACATGGTCAAGCATGAGGCAGTGCCGGATACAATGTGTTGAAGCACAATGAAAACAATGGTTATATATTTGTTCCGCGGAGTGAATGGCAAAGGCGGTGGTAAGACTAAGGTGGTGGAAAGACTAAGGCGAAGGAGGTGGCAAGACTAAGGTAGTGGAGGTGGCATAATATGGAACATGCTGGAACTATTCTTATAGATTAAGTTACAGAAGCATACTATCGGCAAACAACTTATGTTAGGAATTAATGCTAGCACGAAGCCTAGCTTTAATCCACTTACAAAAAGAATGACATTCCATTTAATGGAAAATAATTGTTTACATAGTATAACATGAAGTATATTTGAAGGACTCATTAATGCGCTTGGGAAAGAGGCCAAATAAGAGGTCCAAATATCTTATTTGATGGAAGAAATTTAATAGAAAATGTAAGTAAATATGATTGGATGGGAGAAAATTAATAATAAATTGTATTTGGTTAACTTAGGTTAAGTGAATAAATTTTGTTTTGATTTTTGTGCAGGGACTAATAGAACGACGACAAGCCGATTACAATAGCCCCTGCTAGCCCACGATAGGGACTAATAAGAGCACCAATGGAATGGTCCGCTTATTACACATTAGAACTAGTGTGTGTTAGTTACAATGGTGCACCATATACAATGTAGCATTATAAATGATACACACTGGAAATTATAGTTTAATTTTTTTTAAGTGAGTAAGAGTGGCACGCCCATTAATATGGAAAACACCGGTAAGATGGTGTGTTATGTGGTAATAAAAATAATGTGCATCACTTGTAGTGCGCCCTATAGATATACAAGGGGAACCAAACTATCTGGTATAAGCCAAACAGTTCGAGTGCACCATCCATAAATTAAAAAAAATTAATTAAAAATGGCAAATTCTAATTGAAATTCATGTTTTAATATGCTAAAAACTTAAATTAGAAGGTAACAACAATATTACCTAGACAATTACACATTGGAGAGGCATGGTTTCCATGAACAAAAAAGAACAAGATTCTCCCACCTTTTGGAAAAAATTGAAAGCCACATAGGAAGCACATATGGGAGACATCCAATCACGAGCGCACATTGATGGTAGGGCGCTTCAATGAGACAAGAGTGGCACTAGAGTTTAGGTTTTCTACATCACTGAAGGGTTATTAAAATGATTTTTTGGTGCAATATTTTTTATATATATTTTACCCTATTATGGTGCACCCGAATACAAGTTGCAACGATGCAGTTGTAAGAAGTAAACAAACTGTTAATGAATATAAAAGTAAAAATAGTATTTCATTCAATTTTTTGAATTCTGCCCTACTCTAATGCTCTTCATTAAGATAAGAACCAATGATGGCTAGATATTATAACGCGCTGGTAATCAAAATCAAATTACAAAAATAGTATGTCGTCCAATTTTTTATTTTATTTTACCCTATTGCGGTGGTGTCAATTTAATGATGCACTAGTGCGTTTGAGAGACATAAATGCACTACTAATATTTATAAAAATAAAATAGTTTATCACCTAGTGTTTTTAATTTTACCCCTCAGTAGTGTGCCCTAAGGTGGTTTTCCCCGATGTATTCATCAAATACATGCTCACTATTAGGGAATGACAGGGAAAACATTTTTTAAGCACCAATTAACCAAGAATGTTTAATTTCGTGCATGGAGGACATCAACGCACTGGTGAGGTACTCCTTTTAGAATGAATTGTATATGTTTTAAAAATACATACTTTTTCCAACTAGGGGCACGTATTTGTGGTTGTAATCGATGTGTTATGTATGTGGACGCCTCGATGTGCTAGGGGATCTAAAGTGCGCTAGTATGATCTAAAAAAACATGTTTGTTTTGTAGCCAATGGCATGCATTTGTGGCCAAAATTAGTGCATTATGTATGTTGACGCATTGATGTGTTATGGCATTTGAAATGCCCCAATGCATGTTGCAAGAGGAAATATTCATTTTATTTATTTATTTCGCACTAAATGAAGGTTTCAGATTATGGTGCATTGTGTTTTTTGATGCATCGGTTCTTTTTTTTAAGTGCACACCCGTGTGATTGTTGATATAAAAAGCACCATAACAAAACCTTTTCAAAAACCTCCTCCATAAATGGATATTTGGGATCATTTTAGAGGATCATCCACATAAACCTCTGCTAAAATATCTTTTCATTGTAGTGCTACGAGGAGATAGTGATGATGAATGGGAGATATCAAAGAGCCTAACAAAGGAGATACAAACTTTTGAAGAGGTTTTGGGTGGAGGTTAGGCTCTAGAAAACCCAATCATGCGTGATAAGATAAAAAAAATAGCCTAAACCTAGTCAAAGTTGATGTAGGATGGGAAACCTCAACCAAGGGTGCTTGATAAAATACCAATCAAGGATGTGATATCACCAAATAAATGTTGGGGTGGGAGGGTAACCTCCAAAAGACCTCTAGAAGTGATTAAAAGATGACCTGTGATGAAAAAAATTATGTGGAGGTAGGTTATTGGGGTCAAGGGTGGCCTCAAATTAACCCAAAACCTAAAACATCACTCACTGAAGAGAGTAGACTAGTGATTTGGCCTCTAGATAACCCTAAGATTCCAAGATATTACTACTCAAATACACAGGATAATAAACTGAGATATACAAAAAAGAACTAAAGAAACAATCCACAATACAAGCCTTAATATAATCCAATAGATAAACAAATCATAATACGAAGATATATCTTTTAAAAAGAATATATAAGACATAAAAAACACAAAAATTAGATAAAAGAAAATTAAAATTATTAATATATTAATAAATTTAAGAATCTTTTTCATAAGATTGAAAACTCTTCAAATATAAACCCCTAATCTAAATGTGCATGTCACCAAAGACTAGAAAGTAATATCATATGAGAATACAACAAACTTGTTAATTGTATGCCACTAAAAAAACTGGGCACTAACTAAAATCAGTATTGCTCATGTACACATCTCAAAAATAAAGGGAACGCCTCTAACTAAATTCCCAGCACTAATAATATGTCTATTAGGGTGCATCATCAAGGGAGACACATTACTCTCCAAGGGTGCATCGTCAAGGGAGACACATTACTCTCCAAGGTTAGTGACTAAGCTAGCAAGGTGTTTCTTCTTTTTGGCGCGTTGTTCTTGGAACACAATCTTGATCCTTATTTTTCAAATGAAAATGTTTTTTTATCAAAAAATACTTTTTGGTTTAAAAAACAAATCTAGTTGTCAATCTCTAACTCGATCATGAGAGAACCTTATAAACATAATTTTTAAGCCACGACAATATGCTCCATTAGATATAATTTGTGGTTGAAAGTTAGGTTTAAAATTGGCATCATTTTTTGGCTAAAATATTGTGAAAAATAATTTTTCGCATCACTATTGCAACAAAATAGTAAATGAAGGCTGTGTTTTCACCCACAAAAGGAATATGCATACATTTAATTAAAAAAATTCGATGTGTTCTTTTTAACATAGTCTATGCGTTAATTTAGTTGTCAATCTTGAGCCTCCTTGAGCCTATCCTTTTTAAATGCATTCATATTATGTATTTTTATAATATGGAGTTTATTTAGTTCTTTTGACATAGTCTATGCGTTAATTTAGTTGTCAATCTTGAGCCTCTTTGAGCTTTTAGCTTTTTTAAATACATTCACATTATGTATTTTAATAACATGAGGTTTTTTTTGAATATTGGATTGCATCTAAAATGTCTATCAACTTTTTACACACTTCTACAAATATATTGCACATCCAATAAGCTTTTTGTTCAAGGTGAGATATCTACCAATAAGGATGAACTTTGGAGAGGCCAAAAAAATATGACCTTCACAACATGATTTTCCATAGGCTTATTATCTCCGATCTATTTGAATTTGTTTACATAACATATACTTTGAAAGACACCAAATAGATCGGAGATAAAAAATACTTTAATACTTCACAACAATGTATTAGTAAAAAAAGAGAGGACCATGTTAAAAAAAAAAAAAAGTTCATTTTATTTTAACATAAAATTATTACTTTCTATTAGAAACATTTAATGAGTTAGTAGGTAATATGGAATTGCTTGTGGTTATTGTTGTTTCTCAATGTTTCGATCAAATAAGCCCAATTTTTAAAAATTAGATGACTACCTCTTATAAAACATTTAATGAATTGTTTAAGCAATCTCTATACCTAATTTAGAAATGTGAGAATCTATGAGACATTTTAACATTTAATGAGTTGTTTAAACAATCTCTATACCTAATTTAGAAATGTCAGAATCTATGAGACATTTTAGTGAATGGAATCCTTTATAATTGAGGGATTACATACTTTGATGATCTACTTTGATATGCTGAAAAGTTTTTCATAATTTGAGAAATATTTTTAAATTCTTTTTTTTAATCAAATTGTTGAACATAAAGTGGCAATTTATTTCTAATCAATGAATACATTTACAACTTTTTCTAGCATATGTTTGATCCTGTAAAAATTGTTTTTGTAATTTAGATCTTATCTTAATATTGCACAAAATTTATAGAACATACATTTCAAGGCTGCATTAAGCCTCCAAAAGGGAAACACCCAGAGACTTTGACATAGAGAGGATTGTTGAAGTCAGCATTGAACTTCTCAGAGGGAAAACTGGTAGGATTACAGTCAAAAGATAGTTGTAACTAACTTTTGAAACATCTATTCTAATTACCGCTTTATGGAACCTTACACAGGGACTGTTAGAGACCAACAAAATTCACAAATGGACAGGTACAAATAGAGACACCAGACTTGAAAATTTGAGAAAACGTGATAAGGATAAGCTATTGGAGTAGGGTCCCGCAGCTACAGAAGAAGCTGCTAGGTTAGCGGACAGACAGTTTTGGCGGATAGACAAGATAGAGCTACGACGCCGTAGTAGGGTTCCAGCTGCAGAGCAGAGCCGGAAACCATGACTTTTAAGATAGAGAAGTCAAGGAAGACGACGGTACCTGAGCGGCCGAGAAGAGAGAGCTCACCCACTGCATTGAAGGCAGCGTCGGAAGACAAGAGGGCTCAGCTACCCTCATAAAGGAAAAGGAGCAACGAGGCTGAGGAATTGAAGACGAAGGACAGAAGGGAAGCAGCGCCGGTACCCATGGTCAGCGCTGGGAAGCATGGAAGACTGCAGGAAGCTGTGATGAAGGGAAGCAGTGCATAGTACCCATGATCAGCGTCGGGAAGCATGGAAGACCGCAGAGAGCTGTGGTGTGACGGATAGCGACTACTTCAAAGTACAGATACGCCGACTGTCACTAGTTAGGGTTTGGGTTACTGTTGGGACAGGCCCACAGTGTTGTAATGGCAAGACCTTCGGGCCGCTTATAAAGGGATATATTTTGTATTGTAAAAGGGTTGGTTAGAGATTCGGATGGTTGATTCGTCTATTGTAGTTGTTTTGTAGAGTATTAGACAGTTGTAGAAGCCAAGCTCTGGTTCTATTATTAGCTGTAGTATCTGACTGTAACCAGTAGCTGGCTCATAGAGCATTCATGTAATGATCCGCAGGGATCGACAAAGAGGGAAGAGTATATTGTAAGAGGTGCAATATAGAGGTAGAAAAGAGATCTAAGAGAGAAGATCTTAAGCTGCATATGCGGTGCAGCAGAACTGTGTTTACCTTCCCCTGAGCTATAATAGAAACACAGTTCTGTGGACGTAACTTCCATCCTGGAGGTGAACCACGTTAAAATCATGCGTTATGCGATTGCTCTCTGTGTTGTGTTTATTTGATGCATCTGTCAGTTATTTTATGAGCCTTGTTATAGTTTAATGTATGTATGCATTGTTCAGTTCGCAATAATATAAAAGGATAGACATAAGTTGAAACCGGTAATATGTTGTATGCGGGTTTAGTTATACTTTGCTTGAAACCATCACCAGTCGCGGTGTTAAACAGCCTGTCATGTTGAGTCTTGCAAGTCGACATGAACAACACTAAGTGCGCTGAGCCGCGGGGTTGGGGTATCGCAGGGAGGCGATACCGCACTGGCAGAGGAGCTGCGGTGCGCGATACCGGAGGTTAAGGACTTAGTGTTGGGAGGAAGTTACGTTTCGCCTGGTGCGCAGCGATGCGATAAGGCTGGGTCACCGTGGATTGGTGGAAGTTACGCAACGTAGGCAGGGACTGCGCGCTGGAGAGGAGAGAGAGCTTGCGGTGAGAAGGGCTGCGAGACGCAGAGGGTCATGCGACGCGCCGAGAAAGAGGCCTTGCGACTAGCAGAGTTGCGAGTCACACGTAGGATGCATCAGAACCTGGTCCAAGACGCTTGAGTCCTTGGCCAACTCTTCAGAATCACTTCGAGTGAGACTTCAGGCCGCTTCGCGGTCTGTCGCCGAAAGGGCCAGTGAGCTAGGGGTGTTGTTGGTTAAATACAGTAAAACCGGGTCTGCCCATGATAGCCAACAAATGGTTCCGTTACCGGCTTTGAACACATGGGAGCTGATGTTCTGGTGGCGTCCTACGAGAGACAAACTCAATGAGTGGGTTTGGTCTAACCAGAAAGAATTTGCTGAACGAGAGAACAGGAGTCCTAAATTGAGTACAGAGGCCTGGTTACAGAAACATATCATTACAGACCTGCATGCGATATTCTTTACGACTTTCGGGAACGAGCTTTATGACTGGTTATCAAAGTTAATTGATACAAGCATATTCAAAAAGAAGAGAGACATTGTCTGGACACCGGAGCTGATTCAGACCGTGAGGAACCTAGATAATCCTATCACGAGGGAACTAGACTTCTGGCTTGCGAGCGTGCTGGAATGCTTCGTCACAGAGTTTGCAGTTGACCAGACAAAAAGCTTCAGCGAGGCTGAGCGCTATTTCTTCAAAGGATATCGTGGTAAGTACCTAAGATCTTTAAACTTGTCCATTAAGATGTTATTACATGAAAAAGGAACAATGGATCTAGTTTCAGATGAATAAGTAGAAATAGTAATGTCACAAGAGTTTGAAAGTGATTTTGATGACATTGGACGAACACGTAGTGGAAAGAAGTATAAAGTAGATTTCAGCTCTCCAATATTTGAAGACAGTTCAGCTAGTACTAGACAGCAGAGTCACAATACCACAGAAGGAACAGAGGGGGGTATCCCTTACCACCCTTACACCCCACAGAAACAAACTGGGACTCAGAACAATCCCGTAGGAACCCCATCCAGTAGCTCACAGACAGTACCTACCATCGCTACATCACCTCCACCTACACCACCGAGTGGTAGTAACACAGTAAATCAACATCCACCACGTAGAAATAAAATGGGGGATGATATGAAGCTACCTATATTTAAGGGAACATGGGCAGAAGACCCAGAGCAGCATTGGTTTCTCTGTGAAGCCATGTGGACCATTAAAACAATCAACGACGATAACCTGAAACTTGTACAGTTGGTCACCACACTAAGAGATCGAGCCTTAACATGGTATATTAAGTATACCACAGTACCCAGGACACTTGCCCAGGTCAAGACCTCCATGATTAAAGAGTTTAAGAAACCTAAGTCTGAGTCACAGTGCATTACAGAACTCAAAGACATCAAGCAGTTACCTACAGAGTCGGTGTGGGACTTCGATCAGAAATTCAAATCCCTTATCGACCAAGTCAGTTTTGAGTTCGTGTTGGAGCAGCATAAGGAATGGTTTATTGCAGCACTGCTCCCTCACATTAGACTGCCGTTAATGCAGCAGAAACTCCAGACACAGGATGACGCGTTGGAGATGCCCTTCGCGGTCTGTCGCCGAAAGGGCCAGTGAGCTAGGGGTGTTGTTGGTTAAATACAGTAAACCCGGGTCTGCCCATGATAGCCAACATAAACCATTCCAAACCAATCGGAGAAACGCGGGATTCATGTTGACATTGTCCAGGAAACGCCTCTGCTGCGAAGGTTACTCCTTTATTTGTCGTTGGTAGCTACTTTTTGGATCATCTAGTTTGTTGATTACTGAGGGAGGATCAAAAGGAATGCCGTATTTCATGTCACTAGTTTCATCCTCTTTCATTTTATCATCTCCCGCTATCTCCATTGGAGACACATGTGCCACTTCGGGTTTCAAGACCATCTCTCCTTGCGGTGAAGGGAGGTTGGATAACTCAACAATATTGGTGCAACAATGAATCACAACTTGGACCCAATTCTCCACGTAGAATATTTGGGTATCTTCATCCAAATCCCTAATTTTTCTCTTAATATGAAGCAATGTATCAGTCATTGAAGGCAAGGTGTCACAGTCATGCTATATTGGACTCGTAGGCTGACCCCCTATTTGGCCTAAGACTAGAGCGACCTATTCTTTTTTGGGAACAATGGCTCTCTCTTGTCATTGAAGAAAATACAACAAAGATATTTTCTTGCAGATGTCTCCCAACGACAGTTAAAAATCCACAATGGGCTGCAAAGGAGTGTCCCTTTAAACCACTCTCGTCGAGCACAAGAAGCATCTCAAACATAAACTCAACCTCACTCTCCTTCATAGCTACTCAATCGATGATCTGACTGAATGAGTACCAACCTACCCTTGGGAGAGGGGTGCGATGAATGCACCACAACTACTTGTGTTGTCGCTTGTACCTCTTCCATACTAATCACCATAAATGATCTAGGTCTGTCTAGAAGCCACCCCATCTGAGGGAGATTGATCTTGCTCCGCTAAAGCTTGGAAATATAAATTGAGTGGAGTTGGAACCTCTAGGGACCATAGATGATTCAGACACTCGTCATGAATATCCACTCCTGAGTTCTCCATGATATATTCCACTTTGTTTGTTTAACGTTTGATGTGAGAAGGGAAGATCACAAATGAAGGATCAATCATGTTTTCTATCATGGCAAGTATATGCTTAAGAAGGAGGCTGGAAGCAAGCTTAGAGGGCGGCATCTCATTCTAGATATAGATGAGAATATTGATTATTATCTTGGAGTCACCCTCTATCACAAGCTTGAAGAAATTGTGTTGAATGGCCAATTGAATTCCCTTGTGTATTTCCCATAGTTCTAGAACATTGTTAATTTTAACCTCTAGACCACCTGCATAGGTGAAAATAATTTCACCTATAGAGTTTCTAAAGGACCCCCCGTATCCTACATTTCCTAGATTTCCTATTGAGGCCTCGTCAAAATTTAACTTGATGAAAGTTGTTGTTGGGGCACTCTAGGAGGAAGAACTCATATGAGTGATGTGATTAGGGCACATAGAGGCAAGGTGTTTTGGAGGACTATCCAACCATTTTTTGAGGATCGATTGTTCTCTAGGATCATAGTCGTAGTCAATTTCTTACCAATGAGCACGAAGGACCGTTTCCAAGGTGTTGTCTAATCATTTCCCAAATCACTTACTATGAGACCTAGGAGTCTTTGAATATTCTTTTATCCTTCTCCTTCTAGACTTCCCACGTGAGGAAGGTTGGGATGAGCCTCGATATTTTATTATAGATGGTATTTTTGTAAACTTTAGAGCACCATGTCACTAAGCTTCCAATAACATTATGCCTATGTCGATCAGTTTGATGTGTGATGGTTGTTTCTTGTTTCCTAAGTTAGGAGATGAAGGAACAACTCTCCAATAGGTGGCTGATCAATTCCTTGCCATTTAAACACATATGGTAGGTAGAGGGTCCATGTAAGCCACATATCTGTAGGTTTTCCCATGTTAGAATCCTTCCTCGATCCACCAACCAAAGAAATGAACATATTTTAGGCCAATAGATTAAGTGCCAAATTTTTCCTCACAACACATCTTTGTTTAGGAGATGAGATCATGTTTTCAAAGCATAGGATTCTTTGATCACGAAGTTACCTATTGATGAATAAACCCATCTTAATATTCCAAACCCTTTCTTAATTTTGAGTCGACGTCTTCTTATCTCCTCAATCTATAGGTGGATTTACATATTTTCTAATATTCCTATTTACACATTTGTTTCTTTTCATTGCTGCCAAGTGTTATTTTCTGAGGGTGGCTTCCAGGTGCTATTTTCTAAGGGTGGCCACCAATAATGAGAGACTGTATATTCTAGGTGGTTGTTGATGTTTTGCGGATTCTTGCATCATTGCATAGAAGGTAGTTGTTTCTAGGAATCCATCCAAAAGCGGGTAGAGTGGCCATCCTGAATTTCCTAGAAGCAGTGGTCCCTGATTAGACTCTAGTTTTGACAAGCTACATTCCAAATCAAAGATCTATGTTGTTGATCTTCCCATCTTACCATATTGTTGTTTTCCTCATTTGGTACATAATTTTCTCTCTAGATTCTTTCTCAAATATTAGTTGGCCTTTCAAGCCATCTCCATTAGACTTTTGCACTTAAGACCTAGTTCATGATTTTCGAGTCTTTGAGGCCAAGACCCCCTGAACATTTTTTCTAGCAAAGGTCAGTCCGCTATGCCAAGGCCCATTTTCTTCCTTCCCTAGTTCCTCTCCATAGAAATATTCTTTGTAAGTTTCAAATAGTTTTTAGGGATTCCTTGGCAGCAAAAAGAGTAGAAAAGAGGTAAAGTGGAATTACCTGCAAGACTAAAATGAGCAAGGTTACATGATTGGGTAGATTGAGGATACAAAAATTCCATGAAGATAATATCTTTTCCAGTGAGGTTAAAATATCATGCCATGAACTGTTTCAGAGGGCGTTATCAATGAGAGGTATACCAAGGTATTTCAAAGGAAGGGTGCTCCTTGTGAATCCAAGAATCATTGAGATATGATGTTGGATTGCTAATGGGGTATTAAAAGAAAACAATCCGTGATTTGGCACTGTTTATTGAAGTTCTATAGGTTGCACTGAAGTCATTAAGAATGGATTGAAGAGTAGCGAATTCCCTGACAAAGGGGGATCCCATGAGGAGGGTATCATCAACAAATTGGTTGTGAGACGGGGGAGGATTCATTCCATGCAAAGGAATGATAGTTAGATACCGGTTTTGAATAGATGCATTGATTCTTCTAATTATACCTTAACATGTTATACAACTTGACGAGAACTTTATACTCAAAATGAGAACTCTAGCCATAAAACTCCAGTTTTTGTGAAGAAAACACCTCCAAATCAAAAAGTGGTGCTACCGGTAGTACCACTTTTTTTGGGCTAAAAATATGGACATGGACGAAAACAGTCCTTGATGTTATTTACAATAACCTTGAAATCAAGCCCGCAATTGAAAACTAATGCTATCGGTAGCACACTTTTTCAAAAAATGTCATTATTATGTCATTTTATCACAATTTAAAATTGCATTTATTAAATTTCTCAGTAACACTATATATAACTAGCACTTAATTAAACACAAAGTATCCAATAAATTATTTCACCACTCTTTCCATATAAAATAAAAGAATTTACGATATAATTCATAATAAAACCGTATATTAAACCACAAAATTCATATTTTTGTTTCAAAAATACAAAAACAACCCCAAAAAGAATTATGGGTGGTATCATTCTAATCAAAACCCTAAATCGACGCCTGAATTCAAAAGTGGACCTCCTAAAATAACTTTCAATGTTATTCAAGGTTCAAATTTAAAAAAAACTATAGCTTTAAAAAAAGAAATTAAAAAACTGAAAAATCCAAAAATCCAAAATTTATTAAAAATAAATAAAAATAAAAAACATTGTAAGAAAATTTATCAATAAAAAATTTAAAAGATAAATATAAAAAATGTATAAAAATAAATTGTAAAAAAAAAAAATCAAAATGAAGCATAAATTTCAAAATTTCAAAAACATACAAATTATAAAAAAATAAAAATATCTTAAAAAATATTAACAAATTTGTACTTGAAATAAAAATTTAAAAAATCATTTTTTTCAAAAAATTTTTCTTTTAAAAAACACACTCAAAATAAACTTAACTATTATATATATATATATATATATATATATATATATATATATATA
>LPNX010232549.1:556197-684437 GCA_001517045.1 Pseudotsuga menziesii
AGTGGAGGGATGCGGAGGGGAGAGGGCAAGGGTGACGGAGGGGAGAGGGAAGGGCGTTAGGGGTGGCAAAGGGGAGGGCGATTGGGTATAGGGTTAAGTGTTATTATTATTATTATTAATTTTGTTATTTTAATTTTAATTAGGTTTTGTTTTGTTTTTTTAATTTCTTAATTTGTGTTTTTTTTTGTTTTTTCTTCTAATTTTTATTTTTAAAATTTAAAATTTAAGTTTAAAATTTTCAAGTTGGTTATAATTTTTTTGTTTATTTTATTTTATTTTGTTTTCTCATTTGGTTTTTAAGTTTTTATTTATTTATTTTTAGATTTTGCTTATTAATTTTATTTTAAAAATCTTTAAAAAAAATTAATTTCATAAATAATGTTTTTTTTATTAGTTTTTACAAATTTGCTCATAAATCTTATGATATATATATATATATATATCCTTGTAACTAGCTTCTAAAAGTTGATAAAAAATTGAAAAACTATATATTTTTTCATTATAAGTAGCTCCTAAATGTATATATTTTTAGTAAAATTGAAAAAAATGCATTTGTAAATAAAAATTATAGTTTACTTATGACCTAGATATTTCAAAATCGCAAAAATAAGGTTCAAAATGAAAAATTATATTTTCCTTATCACCAAAGTCACAAAAATGGGGCTCAAAATGAAAATTGGTGCTACCAGTATACACACTTTCTGAAATTGACGTGAAAACAACGATTAAAATTGACCCCCCAAAAAAGATAACAATGTTGGGTTCTCGTCAAGTTGTATGACTTGTTCCTTCTGCAATTAATATAAAGAGGAATGACGAGAACAAGTCTCCTTGTCAGATTCGTCTTGAGGGGGAAAAGGTTTCTATTTTGGAGCCATTTAGAAGGATTGAAAAAAAAGAAAAATAGGTAAAGGCCATTACCTAGTTAATCCAACTATGATCTAAACCAAAGGTAGTGAGAGTATCCCTCATATATTACCAGCTGAAATTGTCAAAATATTTTGAGAGATCTAGTTTAATGAGCATACTTGGTGTTCTGGTAATTTGAAGAGAGTGAGCCACTTCATCTACTAGGATTACGATATCCCTGATCTACCTTCCCTCCACATATCCCATTTTCTCTAGAGAGATGAGGTGGGGAAGTGGCATCGACCATAGAGAGATGACCTTTGTGACGAATTTTTAGATAGTATTTTACAAAGGGAGATTGGTCTAAAGTTTTTTGTATCTTATTCTTTGTTTTTCTTGGGGATGAAGGAGACAAAAGTGGCATTTAAATCTGAAAAAACCCTCATTGAGTGCCTCAAGTTCTCAACCAGTTTCCAAACCTCTTCCATGACAATAGACCAATAGTGGTGGAAAAATTCCACGGTAAATCCATGTGGATTTGGCGATTTCCCCAGATACATTTCCTTCATGGTTGAATCTACCTCTTCCTTGGTTATCGGTCTCATTAGAGCCACGTTCTTCTCCCTGGAGACCGAGAGAGGGATATGATTTATGATCTTATGAATGGATTCCTCTTGGTCCTCATTTGGCTTAGTCATGAGGTCTTTAAGAAGTGCACTAATTCTTTTTATATGTCCTTTATTTCCATGACCATCCCCTCTTGAGGATTTTTTAATTTGTGAATCATATTTGTATGTCTTCTTTGAATTGTGGACTGGTGGAAAAACTTGGTGTTGTGTTCACCCTCTTTGAGCCATTGGATTGTCGACTTCTAGCACCATAGGACTTTCTCCTTCTACATGCGTTCCTCAATTTGTTGTGCTAGATATTTCTCTTGTTTAATAAGTTCCTTCGTTCTTCCCTGAAGAATGATTTATTGTTGGGTTTGTCTCATTTGGGATTCCAAGTGCTTCTAAGCTTGAAATATATTGCCAAAACTAGTTGTATTCTAGTGCTTGAGCCTCTTCTTGAAGAACTTGATTTTTTTATGAAACCTATACATTAGGGATCCATTGTGCACCATCGTTCCTCCCACCATGTGCTGATGTTATCTTGAAACCCCTTGTTGGAGAGCTAGAATTTTTCAAATTTGAAAGGCTTATATAATGTGGGGGACCTTTGATATGCATAGTGAGGCTTATGGTCCAATGACCAGATCCACTAAAAGGGATAATGGAAACTTCTATAGCTATTCCTGACATGAATATCTTTTTAAAAACCATAAATTTGTCTAGCCGACAAGCAATCTGCTAATATTTTGAACATCAATTGCTCCAAGCGCAACTCCCATTGGTACTTCCCAAGTCGATGAAGTGGACATCCCATATGGTATGTCCAGATTCAGAACTATATGTTTCTAACCTCCGAATCACCCATTGCTTCTCACTTAGGTAGGTGATCATATTTAAGTCTCTTCCAATGATCCAATGTTGCTCTTCAACCATTCCCTTTATAAATTTCAAGTTCTACAAGAAGTTGATTTTTTCCAAGAGGATTTGGGGCCCATATACATTGGATACTACCCTTCGAACCCCACATTCTAGCATTTTTAAAGTGATTGAGAGCGTCCAGTGTGTCGAGAAGGAGTTGTACATTTCCACCGTATTGGGGTTCTGTAAAATCGTCATTCCCCCCACTGCTCAACTAGCATCCTTGGTGATAACTTCTCCATCATTCCAACATATCTTAAGAATTTTCTTATCTTCCTCACCAAATGATTCCGTCTCTTGTAATAGAAAAATGTTCGGTTTCTCCTCAATAATGCACTTCCTCAAGAGCCTTTATTTTGTCCTGTCATTGATGCCTCTTAAATTCCAAGATTGTATCTTCATTGATTCAAATTTTTTATCGGAGTGGGGAAAAGGTGCACGTTAGCATTTTCATCTATCCCGAGTTTACCATGACGTGCCCAAATTATTCTATCAATTGCTTGGAGGCATTTTTCCTTTCTTTTTGTCATTCTTGGGGAGTTTCTTAATGGGATTGTTTGGTCCTTGAGTTATCCCTAAGTTGGATTTTTCTTTGGAAGCTTCCCCGAATATAGAGTTGACAAACTTTGTGGACCTCCACCATTTCTCTATTGGGACGGCTTGGTAATCCCCCTTTTGAAATGATTCCATAATGTTTTCAATATTTAGTCCCGCTAACTCATTCTCATCAAACTTTGATTCTAGATTGATCCCATCCTCCATATCTACATCTTCTGGCCCTAGGGGTAAGGACTCCTTGTTTTTAGCCATGGTGATCTCCTCCAAGATTGATTAATATTGCATATGATGTGTCATATTTTCTTTATCAGCTAGTTCTTCCCCCAAACTCTCTTGTTCTTCTTCCTCTCCCCTTCCTTTTGTTGTTGCAACGTCTAGGACTAAGGGTAGATCTTCAAACCTTTTCATTGAGGCAACGATATTCCTCACATTTGTGCATGCATGCTTGTGGTTTTATTTTTTCCTCCCTTGGATAGGGAAAGCATTCTCCTTACTTTTGTGCCCTTCGCCATCAACTAGTTTATGTTGGTTTTCAAGCGGTAAATCCTTAAAACGATGTCCATGGACATGATATTTTTGACATTTGAATGGTATATATTCATAGTCTATGGTATCGACCCAGTCTTCATCATGCCTAGTGAGGCATATTTATCCTAGACGAGTCTATGATATATTGAGGTATACACAGCTTTGTGCATATGAAGTGTATATACCAACTTTGGTCACTTTTAATATTTTAACAAACATCCCAAGGGTGTTACCTATTCCCTCCAGGGTTTTAGGTAGCCAAAATTCTAGCGAAAAAGGGAAAGGTAGATCCATATTGGTGCATAGGTGAATTATTATTTGTTAGGGATGAATTTTTCCATCTGGTCACGAAGGAAGAGGGAAATAGACTTGTAGAAATATGGTCCATTTTCAAAGATACAGTCTCTATCCTCCAGGTTGTGGAATGTAGCAATAAAAGATCCCTTTGAACCCATACAGAGGTCATAATGCCCCTTCAATTTACACCACATCTCAATCCATTGGATGAGGCCCATTTTAGATGGAATCCTATGAAAATATGATTCACAGCAAGATCTAGGAGCTAAGGGAATCCTCACAATTCAATATTACTCACAAATTATGTAGAAAACAGTGAAAAGAGTGAAATTAATACATAGAAATGGTGTCAATAATAGAGTTTATTATGACTGTCCAACATGTAAATATGTGTGGAACATGTTTATATTACAATAGGAGAATATCGTTATCCTTTGGAGGCAATTTGGATGCATACATGTGGCAGGCTTAGATTAGACCTAAAATACCCACTAGGTGGACCAATGAGCTCCCAAAACACCTCAAACGGTCATGAATGCTAGTATGAACATGGATGGAGCATGATAGGACATAAATGAGGGTAGGCTAGGTGTAGTGGAGTGCATGGGTGAGTGGGAGTGGCTCTAGGAAACAATAAATGGTCCAAAAGAGTAAAAACACCCCAAATACATGCATGGGCCCCTCTAGTCAACCACTTTACCTGTTTTAAGGGATGGGGAGTGCACCATGGATTGACAAGTCATTAATGAGGGTGCATGTGTAACCATAATGATCAAATGAGGGAACTTGGGTGCATTATGAGTCCAAAACACTAAAGGAACCAAGATTAACCAACACAACCTAGTTTTGGACCATATAACATAAACATGAGACTAATGAAAATGTGTCCTAGGTGTATGACCATGGTACTAAGGTGTAATAATGCTCTAACTCCCCCCCCTCCCCCACCTCCCCCTCTTAAGCCTAAATTAGTGTAATTACATCACATTATTGAGGCCTTGGCAACTAAGGCTCAAGTCACCTCTTACAAAAATTTATTAGTCCATATAACCAAGGTAAGGAGGAAAACCTCATGGGAACAAAACCTCCCCTCTAATATGGACATGGAGAAAAATATGAGAGTGGATATCAGTCATCACCATGTGTCACCCACTCCAAGAAGTGTTCTCAGATAGGTGAATGTATTATTTGTGAAGCTCTTGGTGAAGATGTCAGCAATTTTCTCTATAGATGGGCAATACTACAACGATATCACCTGCTCATTCACCAAGATAGTGATGTAGTGCATGTGTATTGCAATGTGCATGGTCATTTGTTTATGCACTGGATCAGTGGAAATATTTATTTCACTTTGATTGTCACACCAAATTACTATGGGTGAATCAAATGAAAAACCAAGTTCCCCAAGAATACCTTGCAACCACACACATTGTGTAGTTGCGTTCACTTCTCCTCTGTACTCGCCCTCAACTGATGAAAGGGATATAGTGTGTTGTTTCTTTCTTGACCATCATATGGGACCATGTGAAATCATGAAGAAATAACCTTAAGTGTACTTTTTGTCAATGGAATCTCCAGCCCAATCAGATTCAGTAAATCCAACTAGTTCTAGTGAAGAACCAACAACATCGTGTACCCCGAAGTGTTTGGTTCCTTGCACATAATGCAAGATTGCTTTTGTAGCCTTCCAAAGGATCTCATAATTCTCCTGCATATATATTGCAACAACACCTACAACATATTCCAAATCAGTTCGAGAGTGTGTAATATACAACAAGCTCCCAACTTGTTGTTTGTACAACGAGTTGTCCATGAATGGAGATGCACCAAAATCACCTAGTTTTATTCCTGATAGGAATGGGCACTTAGCTGGCTTACATTCAGCAATTTTGAAATTTAATAACAGATCTGAAACATACTTTGGTTGGCTTACCTTTATCCTTGCATCATATTTCTCAATCTCTAAGCCAAGAAATTAAGTTTAAACAATCCAAGGTCAGTCATGGAAAATTCACTGTGCAATGAAGATTTAATTGAACCTTTATCAAAAGTTCAGCTCCATGTAATAAAAAGGTCATCAACATACAGTACTATGACCTTCAATAAATCACCAACATGCTGCAAATATAAATTAGGATCATATTTACATCTTTCAAATCCAAGCGATATCAAAAAATTGTTACTCTTGGCATACCAATCCCTAGGGGCTTGCTTGAGGCCATGTAGAGACTTATTCAACCTGCAAACAAGTGAAGGATAATGAATGAAACATTCAATATGATGCATATATATCTCCTCATGAAGGTCACCATGAAGAAAATCACTCTTCACATCCATGCAGTGAACCTCCCAGTGCTTAGATGCAGAAATGGCTAAAACTCGTATGATAGAGTCCATCTTTACAACCGGTGCAAATATCTCTGTATACTCCACTTCTTGAACCTATCCTTATACTTGATATCAGAACCATCAATAGCCACTTTGGTCCTATAGACCCACTTACATTGCACTAGTTTCTTCTTGGAGGGAAAGGGAACCAATTCCCAAGTCTCATAGTCTTGCAAGGAATTGAACTCTTCTTGCATGGTTTTATTCCATATTGTGTCAAGTGATGCTTCCTTATATGTTAAAGGATAAGATACAACCATCATAAAGCATCTCTCTGAAAGATTCAATTCACAAGTAGAGAAGGAATTGTGAAATTGAGATCTAGTCTTCCTAGAGTCTAGTGGATCTCCAACAAGATCACCAGCTGCTTGTATGGTTTTCTCAGTCCACTTTGGACGAATGGGTGAGTCATGATTTGAATTAATTTCATCATCATCATCATAAATATAAAAATCAGAAAAATCAGAGGAAGAGTTATCACTTACATCATCATGGATTCAAGGATTTCAGCATTCCCCTTGAGCTAGTTTGATCTCCTGCATGGGCTCTTCTTCAAACTGTACACTCCTTTCGATGAATGTTTTATTAGATGAGGGATCAAATAGATTGTATCCATTTGCATATTCAACATATCCAACCATAATGGACTCCTTTCTTTGAGGTTGCAAGGCCTTTCTGTAACACCCCGGTTTTGACCCCATGGTATTGAAATTGTGCATGATGTATATATTGTATTGAAATCATGGTGAGGAGCTCAAGGCCAAGGCCCTACCATTGATTTGGTGTTTTGTGTATCGGTGATAAAGGTTGATGCCGATGGGTATAGTGCTAAGTCAGGAACATTACATTTTGAGATATCATGTAAGTATACACAATTTAATAAAATACCACAACTAGCTATGCACTGCAACATGAAAGAGACGGGGGGCATGATTTCACAAGGAATAGGGAGAGGGAGTTATCCAAGAAGATTCCAAGTGAGATATTGCGGGTCCAATCCTAACAAAACCCAGTTTAATAAGCAGAAAAACATTTTTTGATCTGTCTTCCAACTCACCCAAGTGGACTCAAGCTCGGAATAAATCCTTTTGGATAAAAATTACGCGCTAATGTTAAACAACTTGCTAGTTGAATCAACGGAATTTTTGTGGACCGTCAAATTTGTTTCCCCACTAGATCCATGGTGGAATTCAAATTTGGTGAAGCAGTTTTCATAAAAATTCAGCGTACATCAAGAGTTTTCTAAACCGTGCATCTTCACCCAGCGAAATTGTTGTGCGCTGTCGATCTATTTTGACGATCGATCTCAACCATGGATCTGTCAAAGTTACCCGTTCTTTAAGATCGTCTACCCTATTCGTCCTCTGTGCTCAATCATTCAATTCTTCCAGAATATTGGTTGAGCAGTTAATTCCTTGGGCAGTACGAGGTATGGAAGTCGGTTTCGTGACTGAGCCAGTCTGCAATCTGAGTAAGTTTGCAGTCTGGGGAAGCCGCATTCTTGCTTCTGAAGTAGGTAAGCACATGGATGCGTGTCATTCCATGTTTTCCCTCAGTCGGGGGAAGGTTTTGTGGTTTCTCAGTGTTCATTTTTCATCAGACACCTTATGCATTGTTCACTCTCCTGGGTCGGGGTGGGGGGGGGGGATAGGTTGTTCTACAAGTATTTTCCTTTTCTGAGACTCTGGTTGATGGGTTACAGTGTTATTCTGAACTACATAGTGGTATGAAACCCTATTTTCTCTATGTTATAGAGTGGATCCTTGTGTTGCTGTGTCTCCTTGTGGTTTTCTGTGATGTGCACCTTGGTTTGGGTCTGAACTATATGCAAGAATTAGGATTGGAAGAGACGTCGAATGGAATTGATAAACCTAGTGCGGAGAGGAACCTCATGAAAAGATAAAAGTGGCTGGTGAATCTTCACTGCACACCGTGAAGAGCATTGAAAGGGAAGGTATAGCTTGAGGGACTGTGTATTAGAGAAGGATATACTTCCTTGTGCTAGGATGTAGGTAATGTGGATTCCAGGCCAAATAGATCTTGTGGAGGTGTCCCTAGCTCTTGAATGAGCCACTAGCTTAGCCATTATTCCTTTCCACTGCCTTAGTAGCCTGATAAACCTAATTGAAAATTGGCTTGGCTAAGCATCTTGATAAACCCAATTGGTAGTTGGATTGGATATGTCTTGTTGTGCATTTGGCCATGTGTGATCCTTGGTTGGACATCCTGATAAACCCAGGTATGAATGTTGGCTTGGCTGTATGCAGTCTGGTAAACCCAACTGTTAGCTGGCTTGGTTGAATATATTGTGAAACCCAGTAGTGAGATGGCTTGGCTAAGTAGCCTATGAAACCCATCTGTTAGTTGGCTTATTTCCTGCAGCCTGATAAACCCAACTGTGTGTGTTGGATTTGATTGACAATCTGATAAACCCAACTAAAGGTTGGACTGATTACGTGTGATATGATATGGTTATATGTGAGTTTGTTTTTCCTTAGTTCCTTGTGGAATCATGCCCAGCTCGGGGTTGGCAGTGGTGTTGAGAGATTAATGAACACAACTGGCCTATGGTTGGGTGGAACGTTACAGCGACATAGCTAGTTGCACGACAAATTCATCTTCAAGAGAAGTATTCTCTGTTATTCGTATTTATGCAATGTATTTGCTTATGAATGAATTCAATATGATGAATGCTTGCTAATGATTTCAGTAGAGTTTATTGTCGTTAAATGTTCCTGCAATTGCATATGTATATGCCTCGTATGTTCAATGCAAATTGTTTATGATCATGGAGGCTAGAAGCCTAGTTATAGAGTTAGAAGGAATCTGACTTAAGCATTTCCACACCCCGGAATCCGCATACGGAAGGTGGAAGGTGGGAAATGGAGGAAAGAAGTTGAAACAAGGCAGAATGTTGGTTTTTTGCACCCCAGAATCTGCCTGCTGAAGGTGAAAGTCCAAAGTGGTAAAAGAGCCAAAATTTCCAAGGCAAAAGTGTGTTTTCCGCACCCCAGAATACACCTGCAGAAGGTAGAAGGGCGGAAGTCAGAAGGAAGAAAGTCGAAAGACAAGTGATCATTTCGCAAGTTTTTCGATTTCCGAATTCCGCACAGCGAAAGGCGGAAGGTGGAAAACGGAAGTTGAATAAATCCAGGTAAATGATTGATTGAGATTCTGATTCCCGAAGTCTGCAATACAGAAGGCGAAAAGAGGAATGAGTTAAGGCATGAAATCGCAGTAGAATTTTGCAGAGTTTCGACTGCCACGAGCCCCACTGTGGAAGGAGAAAGGTTGGAAGTCAGAAGTCAAAAAAGTCAGTTTCAGTGCAGAAATTACTTTCTTGGTTGCAGAGTGGATCTGTAAGTTGTGCAACGACTGTTACAGTGATGTTTATGATTAGGCATGAATGTAAAAGGATGAACATGACCCATGACTATGTTAAAAGAGATAGTAAAGGGAAGTTTTAAATTATTCCGCATAACAGTCAGGTGTATGGGCATCGGGTGCATGTACATTGTGGTATCGGAGAGAAATTGTACTTGCCTTCCTCCCTTATGTGCTCATGCATAGGGGTGGGTACGTGACATTGTGGTATCAGAGCTAATGGTTACAACATTGGGCCTAAATGGGCCAAGAGAATAGTTTTCAGAACTATTGGTTCCATGGCAAGTGGTTTTCAATTCTGAGATTGCCTAACAGTGTGTTCATTAACACATTTTTGCAGAGTCATAGTGCAGTTTGGAAAAGTTGGTTTTGGATCGACCATGAGAAACTACAACATGAATGATGCACATGATCCCTATGAGCATGAGGCAGATGCTATGGGGGAAAACATTCGAGTTGGAATTGCTGAGACAAAATCTAATGGGAGGAGATATCAAGAGACTCCCCCAGATATTGCAGCCACCATGAGAAGCCTACGGGTGGAGATGCAAAGTTACAGAGAAGATAATGAAAGAATAATTAAAGCTCAAGAAGAGCAGAATCAATTGAATGTAGCCATGCTGCAGAGTTTGACAGACATTCAAAGGAGGATGAACTCAGGGCATCAAGTAGTGAATCTGGAAGGAAGCAAGAGCAGTTCCAGAAGAAGAAGAAGGTCTTCTAGTGAATCATCTGACTTTGAAGGATCCACCAGGGTTTCAAGATATTCATCTCATCGGAATAAGAGGAAGAGGCGTTACCGAAACAGTTCATGTGATGAATTTAAGAAGGCAAGGCCACCTACCTTTAATGGTGAGGTAAATACTGGTCAAGAATCTAAATCTTGGCTTATTGAGATGAAGAAATATTTCCAAGTCCAAGACTATTCAGGAAATATGAAGGCAAGAGTAGCCATCTTCAATCTGAATGGAAGAGAATTTATATAATGGGATCACCTCATGCAAGGGAAGATGATCAATGATAGAAATATCGTGTGGAAGTAGTTCAAGAAGTATTTCAAGTAGAAATACCTCTGTGATAGGTACCATGATAACAAGATCAAAGAGTACCATGAGCTGATATTGGAACATCTGACCATGGAAGAATATGCAAAAAAATTCTTGGATCTGCTGAGGTATGTTTGGTACATCAAGGATGATAAAGTGAAAATTCATTATTTTTTGAGTGGGCTACCTCAATCATACAAAGACAGAATTGAGTTTGATGAACCTAGAACTCTATAAGATGCTATAAGGAAGGCCAAGTATTGCTATGATCAGAACAAAAGCAAATCGGATATCAATAAGGCATGGAAGGACAAGAAGAATGAGAATTTTGACCAAAGGAAGAAAGGTTTCAAACCTTCTCACTTCCGAAATCAGCAAAGGAAATCATCACAAGCTGTGACTAAGCCAGCCATAGTGATGGGGAACAGACCAAGAGATCCAAAAGAGATTAGAGAACCACTCCAATGCTGGAAATGTGAAGAAAACCATATGCACAGGAAATGTCCGCTTGAGAATGGGTATGTAAGGCAAGCCCACAATGTTCAAGAAGCAAAAACTATGGTTCAAGTGGCAGGGATCGTCCCTAGAATTTACGCAACGCTAGAGGACCGTCAAGCAGACCATCAGTCAACTGTGGTTAAAGTTGAAGGTGAGGTTGCTGAGCAATATGTTTTTGTTTTGATTGACCCTGGATCTACTCACAGTTATATTAATCCTAGAATTGTTGAGATGTGTGATTTTAAGAAGTTAAAGCATATCAAATCATGGTTACTTCAACTAGCCACTGGAACCAAGAGAAAATTTAGTGAAGTGGTTGAGAAATGTCCATTAGTCATGGATGGGTTAGTCACCTATGCAGACCTAAATGTTCTACCACTTGGTTCCTATGATATTCTCATTGGAATGGACTGGTTAGAAGGGCACATAGTTAAGGTTGACTGTTACAATAAGACTTTTGAATGCATGGATGAAGAAGGAATTCTAAGGGCTGTAAGAGGTATTTCAAAGGTGATTTATGTTAGGCAGATTTCAGCAATGCAACTGAAGAAGTCCTGTAGGAAAGGTTGTAGATTGTATGCAGCCCATGTTTTGGAGGCAATAGAGAATGAAACTCCTAGGTTGGAAGACTTTCATGTATTGAGGAATTTCGGGATGTTTTTCCTAATGAAATTCCAGGGCTTCCTCCAAAGAGAGACATTGATTTTACAATTGACCTTGTGCTTGTAGCAGCACCAGTTTCCAAGACACCCTACAGGATGAGCACCCCAGAATTGCTATAGCTGAAGATGCAGCTGCAAGAGTTGTTGGAAAATAAGTATATCAGGTCGAGTGTGTTCCCTTGGGTAGAACCAATTTTGTTTGTGAAAAAGAAAGATTGTACACTTAGGTTTTGTATGGATTACGGATAGTTGAACAAAGTCACTGTGAAGAATAAATACCCTTTACCTTGAATTGATGACCTTTTTGATCAAAGGAGAGGAGCAAAGGTATTTTACAATATTAACTTGAGGTTTGGTTACCATCAGGTAAGAATCAAGGATGAAGATATTCATAAGACAACCTTCAGAACAAGGTATGGACACTATGAGTTTGTAGTGGTACCATTTGGCCTCACAAATGCACCAGCTACATTTATGTGTCTCGTGAATAGTGTTTTCAGCAAGTATCTGGACAAGTTTGTTCTTGTCTTCCTTGATGACATTCTTATTTATTCTAAGAATGAAGAAGAGCACGCAGAACATTTGATACTGACATTGCAATTGCTAAAGGAGCATAAGTTGTATGCAACGTTGAACAGATGTGACTTTTATAAACATAAAATTTAATATTTGGGTCACATTATCTCAGAGGAAGGAATATCTGTGGACCCTGAAAAGATTGAAGCCATTTTGAATTGGCCAACCCTAGGAAATGTGACAGATGTGAGATATTTTATGGGACTTGCAGGATACTAGCGGAGGTTCATTGAAGGATTCTCCAAGGTTGCACATTCAATCACTTATTTGCAAAAGAAGCGGATAAAGTTTGAATGGACATCAAGATGTGAAGAAAGCTTCCAACAGTTGAAGAATCTTCTTACAAGTGCATCAATTCTGAAAATTGCAGACCTAGAAAAAGACCTTGTGGTGTGTACTGATGTATGCAATCGAGGACTTGGAGGAGTTCTTATGCAATACAACCACGTGGTATGCTATGAGTCCAGAAAGTTGAAGGATCATGAGAAGAAATATGGTACTCATGATTTAGAACTTGCAACCATAGTACATGCTCTAAAGCTGTGGAGGCATTACTTAATGGGCAGAAAATTTGAGCTAAGGACAAACCACTGTGGTATGAAATATTTGTTTGATCATCCAATTTTAAATTCTAGGAAAGCTAGATGGCTGGAGTTTTTGTGTGAGTTTTATTTTGAAATCAAGCACATAAAGGGAAAATAAAACAAAGTGGCTAATGCACTTAGTAGGAAGGTGCATGAAATGCATGTGGCATCTCTTAGTACTTTCCAACTAGATTTGAGACAGCAGATTATTAATCATATTGTTGAGGATGGAATGTATGTGTAGATAAAGGACAAGTTGCAACAGCAAAGCCTTGAAAAGAAGTATGAGGGATATAACTTGGAAGAAGATGGACTTCTTACCTATAAGAACATAATTTATATTCCAATTGTGGAAGACTTGAGGAGAATTGTTATGGATGAGATCCATCAAGCTCCATATTCTGGTCACCAAGGATATCAGAAGACAATTGCTACAGCCATAAAGTAGTATTTTTGGCCAGGAATGAAAAAGGACATTACTGAGTATATTTCTAAGTGCATGAAATGTCAATAGGTGAAGGTTGAGCATCAACACCCATCAATTTTGTTGCAGCTTTTGCTAGTCTCAGAATGGAAATGGGAAGTTATTTCCATGGATTTTATTATAGGATTTCCAATGACTTGGAGAAAACATGATTCCATCATGGTTGTGGTGGAAAAGTTGACAAAGGAATCATATTTTATACTGGCTAAGTCCACATATAAGGCTAATGCCATTGCAAGATTCTTCATGAAGGATATTTCCAGATTGCATGGATTGCGTAAGGCAATAATCTCTCACAGGGATACCAAGTTCACTTCCAAGTTTTGGAAGGGTTTGTTTGCATATTTGGGTACCAAGTTGAACTTCAACACTTCCTACCATCCTTAGGCTGATGGACAAAGAGAGAGAGAGAGTGAATCATGTGCTTGAAGACATGCTTCACATGTATGTGATGGATAGACCATCCAAGTGGGAGGATTATTTACACTTGGTAGAATTTGCATATAATAATGGACAACAAGCATCATTGGGAATGAGTCCATATGAAGCTCTGTATGGAAGAAGGTGTATGACACCAATAAATTGAGATAATCCAATGAACAGGATTGTTCTTTTTCTAGACAGAAGAGGTTAAAAAGATTAGGTAGAACTTGAAAGCAGCCCATGATAGACATAAGAGATATGCAGATAAGCATAGAGTGCATAAAGAGTTCAGTGTTGGAGATCATGTTTACCTTAGAGTGAGGCCAAGGAAGAGTTCCTTGAAGCTTTGAAATTATGCCAAGCCGTCACCTAGATATTGTGGGCCTTTTGAAGTGCTTGAAAGAATATGGCCAGTTGCATATAGACTTTCATTTTCTTGCTAGCACTAGAGCTCATAATGTTTTTCATGTTTCTTTTCTTAAGAAATATGTACATGATCCTAACCATGTGGTAAATTGGGATGTGATCCAGGTGGAACCTGAAGGAGAGTTCCAAATTGAGCCATTGTGCATCCTCGACAGGAAGGTCACAGTGCTCCAGAATCGAGCCGTCGGACAGGTAAAGGTGCAGTGGAAGCACTACGGTATGGATGAGGCTACGTGGGAGCTGGAGGATGCCATGCGATTGGAACATCCTTTTTTGTTCAATTTTGTAAAGCACTAAGGACAATGATAATTAAGGGGGAGGGGAATGTAACACCCCAATTTTGACCCCATGGTATTGAAATTGTACATGATGTATATATTGTATTGAAATCATGGCAAGGACCTCAAGGACAAGGCCCTTCCATTGATTTGGTGTTTTGTGTATCGATGATCAAGGTTGATGCTGATGGGTATAGTTCTAAGTCAAGCACATTACATTTTGAGATATCATGTAAGTATACACAATTTAATAAAATACCACAACTAGCTATGCCCTGCAACATGAAAGAGACGAGGGCATGATTTCACAAGGAATAGGGAGAGGGAGTTATCCAAGCAGATTCCAGGTGAGAGATTGCGGGTCCAATCCTCACAAAAACCGGTCTAATCAGTAGAAAAAAATTCATTGATATGTCGTCCAACTCACCCAGGCGGACTCAAGCTCGGAATAAATCCTTTTGGATAAAAATTTCGCACCCTCTCGTTAATGTTAAACAACTTGCTAGTTGAATTAACATAATTTTTGTGGACCATCGGATCTATGTCCCCACTAGATCAACAGTGGACTTCAAATTTGGTGAAGCAGATTTCATAATAATTCCACGTACATCAAGAGTTTTCTAAACCGCACATCTTCACCCAACGGAATTGTTGTGCAGCGTCGATCTGTTTTGACGATCGATCTCAACCATGTATATGTCAAAGTTATGTGTTCTTTAAGCTCATCTACCCTGTTCGTCCTCTATGCTCAATCATTCAATTCTTCCAAAAGATCGGTTGAGGCAGTTAATGCCTTGGGAAGTACGCGGTATGGTAATCCGTTTCATGACTGAGCTAGTCTGCAGTCTGGCGAAGCCGCATTTTTGCTTATGAAGCAAGTAAGCACATGGATGCATGCCAGCCTGTATTTTCCCTTAGTTGGGGGAAGTTTTTGAGGTTCCTCAATGTTCATTGTTCATCAGACACCTTATGCATTGTTCACTCTCCTAGATCGGGCAGGGGGGGGGGGGAACGGTTTGTTCTGCAAGTATTTTCCTTTGCTGAGACTTTGGTTGATTGGTTACAATGTTATTCTAAACTACATAGTGGTATGAAACCCTGTTTCCTCTGTTTTACGGAGTGGAGCCTTGTGTTGATGTGTCTCCTTGTGGTTTGTTGTGGTGTGCACCCTAGTTTGGGTCTTAATTGTATGCAATACTAGGAGTGGAAGAGACGTTGAATGGGATTGATAAACCTAGTGCAGAGAGGAGCCTCACGAAAATATAAGAATGGCTAGTGAATCTTCACCGCACTCCCTGAAGAGCACTGGAAGGGAAGGTATATCCCGAGGGACTATGTAGCAGAGAAGGAGATACTTCCTTGTGTTGGGATGCAGGTAATGTGGATGTCAGGCCATATAGATCTTGTGGAGGTGTCCCTAGATCTTGAATGAGACACTAGCTTAGCCATTCTTCCTTTCCACTGCCTTAGCATCCCGATAAATGCAATCAAAAATTGGCTTGGTTGAGCAGCCTGATAAACCCAACTGGTATTTGGATTGGATGTGTCTTATTGTGCATTTGGACATGTGTGCTCCTTGGTTGGACAACCTGATAAACCCAACTATAAATGCGTGCTTGGTTGAGTAACCTGATAAACCCAACAATGAGATGGTTTGGTTGTGTAGCTTGATAAACCCATTTATTGGCTTAGTTGGTCCTTAATGCGAATGTTGGCTTGACTATGTGTAGTCTGATAAACCCAACTGTTAGCTGGCTTGGATGAATAGCCTGTGAAACCTAGTAGTGAGATGCATTAGTTGAGTAGCCTGTGAAACCTATTTGTTAGTTGGCTTAGTTCCTGCATCCTGATAACCCAACTGTGTGTGTTGGCTTGGCCTGGATGGTCTGATAAACCCAATTGAAGGTTGGCTTTACTGTGTGTGATATGATTTGACTAAGTGTGAGTCTGATTTTCCTTGGTTCTTTGTGGAAATCATGCCCAGCTCGGGGGTGGCAGCTGTGTTGAGAGATTAATGAACACAACTGGCCTATGGTTGGGTGTAACATTGTGGCGATATAACTAGTTGTGGGACAGTTTCATATTCAAGATAAGTATTCTCTCTTATTCGTATTTATGCAATGTATTTTCTTATGAATGAATTGAATATGATGAATTCTTACTAATGATTTCAGTAGAGTTTACTTTCGTTAAACGTTACTGCATTTTCATTTGTATATGCCATGTATATTTCAATGCATTTTTCTTATGATCATGGAGGCTAGAATCCTGGGTATAGAGTCAGAAGGCATCTGACTTAAGAGTTTTTGCACCCCAAAATCCACCTGTGGAAGGCAGGAGGTGGAGGAGAGAAGTTGAAACAAGGAAGAATGTTGATTTTCTGCACCCCGAAATCCGCCTGCAGAAGGCGGAAGTTGGAAGTGGGAAAAGAGCCATAAATTCCAATGCAAAAGTGTGTTTTGCGCACCTTGGACTCCTCCCGTGGAAGGAAGAAGTTGAAAGGTATAATTTCGAAAGACAAGTGATCATTTCGCGGGTTTTCTGATTTCCAATTTCTGAATTTCGCACTGCAGAAGGTGGGAGGCGAAAAGTGAAAGTTGAACAAATCTAGGTAAGCGATTGATTGAGATTTTGATTCCCGAAGTCTGCATTGTGGAAGGCAGAAATGAGAATGCAGAAAGGCATGAAATCCCAATAGCATTTTGTAGAGTTCCAACTGTTGCGAGCCGCATTACGGAAGGCAGAAGTCGGAAAAGTCAGTTTCAGTGTTGAAACAAATTTTCTTGTTGCAGAGTGGATCTGTAAGCTACGGAACGACTGTTACAGTGATGTTTATGCTTAGCGATGAATGTAAATGGATGAACATGACCCATGACTGTGTTAAAAGAGGTAGTAAAGGGAAGTTTTAAATTATTTCACATAACAGTTAGGTGTATGGGCACCGGGTGCATGCACATTGTGGTATCAGAGAGAAGTTGTAGTCACATTCCTCCCTTGTGTGCTCCTGCAGAGGGGTGGGTATGTGACACTTTCTCTTCTCAAGAGGAATTCTAGCCCAAGCCTTTGAGCCAAAAACCCTGAAATGAGAAACATTGGGCTTGTGACCATTCCAAGCCTAAAATGGAGTTTTTCCATCCAATGCTTTGAGTGGATATATGTTATGAACATATGAAGCACAATTGATAGCTTCATCCCAGATATTAGGATTCAAATCCTTTGCTTCCATCATGCATGTAGCCGTCTCCTTGAGAGCTATATTCCTAGCTTTGCAACACCATTCTGTTGTGGTGTGTAGGGCAGAAAATACTGCATGTGGATGCAACATTCTTCACAAAGCTGCTACAAATTCTTGTTGATATAATCCTTACCATTTTCATTCCTAAGAACCTTGATCTTTTTCCCACATGCATTCACAAATAAAGCTTTGTACACTTTGAAAGTCTCAAAAACTTCATACTTTAGCTTGAGAAAATACACCCAACAGTACCTTGAGAAATCATCTATGAAATATAGCACATACCTTGATATCCCATCTGAGGGTGTGGTAAGAGGCCCTATGATATCTGAATGGATCATATCAAGCACTTGGACAACCATCCTTTCCTTTCCTTTCTCATATGTGTGCTTAGCATGTTTCCCCACTACACACCCTTTGCATGTGCCATTGGAAAACTTGATGGTAGGAAGCCCTTCAACCATGCTTTCCTTGCTTAGGTATTGAAGGTACCTGTAGTTGATATGACCATATTTCTCATGCCATAACTTGATTGTCTCATTATCATGTGACAGGAGCGCATTCCCTTGGGATTATGGAAGGAAGTGAGAGAATTTGTACATTCTCAAATCATGGTAAAAAAAACCCACTGCAACAACTTGGCCTATAGATATTTCTGAGATCTCCACATCATTTTGAGTAAATGTTACTCTCTTGGTTGTATTAGTGTGTGTCATTTGACATACATATAGTAGGTTTTCTACAATATCGGGCACAAACAACACATTATTGAAGTACCCATCTTCAAGATCAATTCTTCCAATCCCTTTGGCTTGCATTTCTGAATCATCACCAATGAGGATGGATGGACCACTGTAAGGATGTATTTCTGAGGAGGAATCATACATGGAATCCATGTTCCTGTAGGCACCTGAATCTATGATTAAGGAATAATATCTTGAATATCCAGCAACCAAAGCATGGCATCTTTCCTTGTTCTCTGAGCTTGAACCTCCCTCTTTCTTCCTTGCACCTTCTAGCAGGGGAATGTTGTTCTTTGGAAAGGATTTGCACCATCATGTCAATTTTTTTCTTCATACAGGAACTCTATGGATTCCAACCTTTGTGACAATAAGTGCATTTTGTCTTCTCTTGCTTCTTCTTCTCTTTGTCCTTGCTAGGATTCGAAACCACATCTGAAGATTTGGGCTTCTCTTGCTGCTTCAAATATCTGGCTTTCTTCTTGCTTTTGGCTGGATTAGAAACTCCTATAGAAAGGGCTTGATCCTTGGTGTATTTGATGGTACCCATTTGCACCAACTTTTCTTGTTCTTGAATCAATGACTCCATGAAGTCTACCAGTGAAGGGATCCTCCAATTTCGAGCTGTGAGCTTGCTTGAGTCACAATCTTAACACAAACAATGAATACTCTGGCCCTAGATTTGAAAGAATGGACAAGATCAAGTGCTCCTCTTTCTTCTCAATCCCACATTATTTCAGTTGAAGCACCAATGATTTGAACTTTGTGAAGAAATCCTAGACTGCCTCAAAGTGAGTTGGGCTTAATGAGATCAACTCATTTTTTATTTGGTGGCCTATCATCTCATCAGTATTCCCAAACAATGACTCGAGCTTGAGCCATACTTCATTGGGTGTTTTAAGACTATCTACATGGAAGATAATATCCCTTGCAATATTGAGACAAAGCATCCCGAATGCCCCATCTAGACTGTTGAAGTACTTTGATTTTTCCACAGAAGAGTTGGGATTGGTCTCAGTTCCCATGGTGACTCTGTAGAGGCATTTTGACCTCAGGTAGATCATCATTTAGGACTTCAATTCGAAATAGTTGAATGGGGTAATGAATAAATGAGTCTTCTCCATTCCTTCTTGCGCACTGAGTGACAGAAACACTGGATGTACCTATAATGCGAACACTCGATTTTTTCTGGAAAATATCTAGATAGAAACTCAAACGCTCTGGATTTGATTTTAAGATACAAAGAGCTCTAATACCATGTGAAAATATTATTCACAACAAGATCTAGGAGCTAAGGGTATCCTCACAATTTAAGATTACTCACAAATGATGCAAAAAACAATGAAAAGAGTGAAATTAACACATAGAAATGGTGTCAATAACAGATTTTAATATGACTGTCAAACATGTAAATATGTTTGGAACATGTTTATATTACAATAGGAGAAAATCGTTAGACTTTGGAGGCAATTTGGATGCATACATGTGACAGGATTAGATTTGACCTCAAACCCCCCCTAAGTGGACCCTCCCAACCCACCTCAAACGGTCACGAATGCTAGTGTGAATGTGGATGGAGCATGATAGGACATAAATGTGGGTATGATAATTGTGGTGGAGTGCATGGGTGAGTGGGGTGGCTTTAGGCAGCAATAAATGGTCGAAAAGAGTAAAACACACCCCAAATACATGCATGGTAACCTCTAGTAAACCATTTTCCCTGTTTTGAGGGATGGGGAGCGCACCAAGGACTGAGAAATCATTAATGAGGGTGCATGTGTAACCAGAATGATTAAATGAGGGTGTTTGGGTGCATTTATGAGTCCAAAACAGCAAAGGAACCAAGCTTGACCAACGCAATCTAGTTTTGGACCATATAACATAAGCATGAGACTAATGAAAATGTGTCCTAGGTGTATGACTATGGTACTAAGGTGGAATAATTCTCTAACAAGTCCCAATAAATTTCCAATCAATGCTTGATCTCTCATGTACTGTGTGGAGTCTTCATATCGCTTGGATTTCACTTCATATCCAGGCATTTCGATATTTTTTGGAATGCACTTGCCTGGTTCCCATGATCAAGCCACCTTTGGATGTGTGGTGAAAATTGTTTGGTTGATTTCCTTACCCTTTCCCTTATTTATCTCAAGGCTGCTTGGAGTTACTGTTTTTACAAAGCCATCCTATTGCCATTTATTTTTTATGATATTCAACTGAGATGTTTCTCTATGCTCAATTGCCTCACAAAACAAGTGGAGAGAAGAGTGGCCTTCCCCCCCTTTGGATGCCATGGAAGAGGATAGGGAACAATCCATCCACCAGGTGATTGGTAAAACCTCAATAAAACCCTAATCTCTATTGCAAATCGTAATCTCTATCGTCGTCTCTCCTTGATCATGTAATTATAATTTTACATTGATTTTATAATTTAAATGTTGATTATTTGAATCAAGCATTGATTCAAAAGAGTTACATAACGATGTTATGAATGAATGCATTACTTATTCAAATATAAATTAGTTAGTAGTGGTGCTTCATATTATATGTCCAATATGACATTATTTTTATGATCACACACACACACATCACACATGATTTATATGTTCAATTAGTCTCTTTTGGGTATCGAGCTAACCATGAGCTACCCACACAATTCATCACGTTGAATGGTGTGGGTAGCTCACCATTAGCTCCATAGCCAAAAGATACTAATTGAACCATGTCAAGTAGTGATGGTGAAGTATAACAAAGATAATAATGCATTATTATCATCTTATTCTATTAATTATCCTCTAACCCCTTAATATTGTGATTGTTAGTGGTCTAAGTATAACAAAGATAATAAAGCATTATTATCGACCTATTTAATTAATTATCCTAGAGCCATTTAACATTGTGATTGGTTATTGTGTTGGAAATTTTATATGTGACCCTTTTAAAGCAGTGAATAATGTAAGTATACTATCAGATTTGTTTTTTCCACAGAAAGAGAAAAAAAAAACTTTTTATTATGAAAAAATATTACATTTTTCAAATAGCCATGATGAAAAACTCATGAAGTATCTATGTTACAATCCATATCATCCATATAAAATTCTCAGGATTAAGCTTATGTTTAGAAGTATCACATAGTAAACAACAACAACAACAAAAAACATCTCCAAGATTATCACCTAATATGAGTCTTTTGATATGAGACATTAGATGAAGCATGTTTTTAATAATCTCTTAGAAAACACTAAAGTTTACTCAAAATTGTATTGTATATGAACAGTTTAAACAGACTTCAAAAATTTTGATCATCACTTTATTGAAATATCACTTAACATATTTCAATTGAATCACCCTTTTATGTCCAATGAAATCCTTAATATCGAGACAACTCTCTCTTTTATAAAGCATGTAAGGATCCATTTATGATGGAATTTTTATTTTCAACTATGTACCATTTGCCCTCCTGCATATGAGCTCCAGCATTTGCAAGTCCATCTGCCAAAAAAATTATTTCCATATATATATGCGCTTAATATCCACGTGATCTAGCTACTCAATAAGTTTGTGCACCTCATTCAACAAAAGAACTAAGTGTATATTATAAATCATGTTGATTCCAATAATCCATCTAATGATGACTTCCCCAAAATCTGCAAGTTTGTTACTTCTTTCTCCATAGCCATACACATCTCTTCAAGGTCAACGCAAATATACACATCTCTTCAACATTTTTTTACAACTTGCTCTCTCCTAAAACAATTTTGTGACATTATCTTCAAAGCCACTTTAGATATACACATCTTTCAAACTTTTTTAACAAGTTGATCTCTTCCAAAAACAGGTTAAAGATTATATTTTCGAAAGATTATATTTCGATAACAATTGTACTCTCTGACTTTACTATTTAATAGAAAAATTCTACTATAACTAAAAAACAAAATAGAAAGAAGAACAACAATTTCTCACAATTTGTTTGAAAAAGTAAATGTTATTTCCATTAACTCTCTTACTGGAAAAAGTCAATGTTATTTCCATAAACCCTATGGCTACCATTAATCAGCCTATGACATTGCTTCCGTAGGCTCATTGTTGACTGTTAGATCTTAGTATTTTGAGATTCAACCATCAGCAATAAGCCTGCGACAACAATCATTGCTTTGTCACAAGCTGATTAATTTTCGCCAAACACTATTAGGTCAAAAAGTCAATGTTATTTTCATAAACTCTCTTACTTTTTTATTATTTTCTTTACTTTATCTTGAGGAAATAATTCAAGTGTTAAATTGCTCTCTTACTTTATTATAGGTTTATAAAATAAATGATATTTTGTAGATTTCTAATTATTATATATTATAATTTATAAAATATAAAATTATTATTTATATATTATAATTTATAAAATATAAAATTTATTATTTTATATTTTATAATTTACAAAATAGAAAATTATTATTTTATATTTTATAGTTTATATTAACAATAAGTTTAAATTTATCAAGAAATTTAAGGGAATCAAAATTTTAATATTTTTTCATAATTTATATTTTATAAATCCATGTTATAAGAATTTAGTATATGTTTTATTTATATTAATATATTATTTTAAACAAATTTAAAAATATAGATTAAAAAGTAATAATAAAATTAATGTTAACTAACCACAATTATTTAGAAATTTAGAAATAATTTAGATTCTTATATTTTTCAAATTTTATGTAATACTAAATTTAATATCAACTATGTAATGCCCCTGGTAACATTGAAATTAACTATAATTATTTTTTTACTTATGTGGTGAAAAGTGATAGATTTTGTAGAAAGTTATATTTTAATAATAAAATGTGAATATTTGGAAGTTAAGAAGCCATGCAATAAATTGAGAGAACCTAAGTTTAAGTTGATCTTTGAATTCTCAGTTGTCTTTATAGATACAAGTGACAAGTCTTGGAAGGGAGTTATTTACCAACTATTAAAAATTTTAGGCAAAAGGGATGAGGGGGCATGCTAAAAAAAAGAAGGAAAAAACAAGAGTAAGAAAAGAAAAGGGAGCTCCTAGGGAACACCTAGGAGGGTGTAGGATCTAAGTAATTTGATGAGAAAATAGAACAAAGCTTCCAACGAGCATCTGAGAGGTGTCAAGCTATGAAGCAAAATGAGTGAGCACATAGAGGAAGTGCCACTTTCTGCACTAGTTAACTATGACCAATAGACTGGTGGTGACTTGAAAGCTGAGAAGGTGAATTATAAAACTCGGGTTCTGGGTAATGGGTGGTGGAATCCTTGTAGACTAGAGTGTTTCGAGGTTCTTAAGGTCCGGTGGAGCGTGGCTATTTAATTTTGAGTTCCAAAAAAGACATTCAAATATGTTTGACTCATAAATCTAGAGCTTTAATTTGTTATTGAGTGTGAAATATTTGACCATTTATTATAATTGCAAAGATTGTGATAGAGTTGAAGTAATTTTTATATTCAGAAAAATGTTAAAAATTATGTGTGGTCGTGGCTATTGGAAAAGTCTACATTAAAAGTTAGTTGGCCAAGATTAGTCACAATATCTTATTGTCAAGAATCTAAATACTCTTTTGGATTGCTAATACATTTTTTAAAATTAGATGCATTCAACTTCCATATCATACCCTTATTATGGTTAAAAAAATACTTCTCTGAGAAGAGCTATCTTATATTGGAATAAAACAAAGTAATCGAGCATAGAATGTAAATAGAAGGAGTAAAGTAAAATCTAGCACATATAGAATCATTGTATAAACAAATAAGTAGGTCATCTAGTGATTAAAAAATGACATAAGTTTACCTTAAGATAATTATATGTTGATATTTAATGAAAGCATAATAAAATTTTACAGAGTTGCTCAAAAACAAATCGAAAGTTACAGTCAAGTAGATATATTCTTTATTTAAGCAACATTCCAGTAAAGATATTGTAACTCATAGTTCTTGTAAACGGAACGAAAGATATTGTAACTCATAGTTCTTGTAAACGCAACGAATGGTAAGTATAAACAACATAACCATTTGTCCAGAAATAGCCAGGATTTCTTTACAAAATCGTTAAGAAGGAAAACCCATTTCCCTCTTGTTGACAATTACCAAAAACATTAATCTGGGGTCAAAACAGGGTTTCCAATATGAAAAAGGTAAGTCTTAAACTCAGAGGCCTTCCTCATACTAACCTGTGTATGCATGAATAGGTTCAAGTTCAATGCTTGCTGGTTGGAGCATATTGAGTTGGTTGATTTATTGAAATCCTCCTGGAAGGTTTATGATGCTTTGTTTGAGCTTTCACCTGCTTCCTAGTTTGCTGTCAACCTTAAGAAATTGAAAGATGTTTCCACTGTCTGGTTGATGAAGAAAAAGGATCAAGATAATAAGGATATTGTCGATATTGAAAGAGAATTAAAGACTTTTATGGATAATATGGGCTTAGGTTTTTCTTCGGAAATGGATAAGTTATCCATGGTTGATCTTGAATCTCGCAAGAGAACTATTCTCTGTGATAGGGAAAAAGAAGCTCATCAGAAGAGTAGGGTTTTATGGCTTGTCTATGGAGATGACAATACTCCATTTTTCCATAAATTTGTTGCACACAGGAAAAATATTAACTCTATTTGGAAAATTCATGATGATGCTGGTAATTTGGTAGAAGGGTTCGAGGCTATTGCAAAGGTTGGGATTCAACATTTTTAGTCTTTATTCAAGGAAGAGGAGGATCTCCATCTGCTTGAAATTATGCTTAGTGCTGGTATTTTTCCTTCTTCAGTTTCATTGGAGGATAATCTTGAACTTATGAAGCCTGTTTCTTTGCTAGATATTCAATATATTCTTTCCATTAGTAAAAATGACAAGAGCCCGGGACCTGATGGGATGCCTGTTGAGGTTTTTAGATGCCTTTTTGATGTTCTGGGTGAGGATTTATTGAGAGTTGTGGACCTTTCTAGGGTTAGTGGGAGAATCCCTACTATTTTCAATTCTACCTTTCTTGCCCTTATCCCTAAGATTGATCAGCCTTTATCCTTTGAGGATTTCAGACCTATTTCTCTTTGTAATTTTGTTTACAAAATTATTGGTAAACTTATCTCTGTTAGGATCAAATCTGTGCTCAATAGATGCATTTCCGGTGAACAGTTTGGGTTTCTTCCAGGTAGGCAGATCCATGATGTTGTTGGTGTCATCCAGGAAGGTATGCATACCATGCATAGTAAATGTATTAAGGCTGTTATGCTAAAAATTTATCTTTCCAAAGCGTATGATCGGGTAGTTGGAACTATCTCAGAGTCATTCTTTCCAAGTTGGGGTTTGCTGGGAATTTTATTACTTGGGTTATGAGCAGTCTCTCCTCTGTTTCCTTTTCCTTACTCATTAATGGTGTTGCAACTTCTTTCTTCAAATCTGGCAAAGGAATAAGACAAGGTTACCCTTTGGCACCTTTAGTATTCCTTATTGTGGTTGAAGGGTTAGGAAGGGCCCTTCTTTATGCTAGAGACAATGGGACCTATCATGGTCTATCTTTTGAAAATAATATTGTACTAACTCATGTACTTTTTGTGGACGATGTTGTTATGATCAATGATGGATCCGAACAATCTCTGTCTACTTTATATGAGATCCATGATGATTTTCTGTAAGGCATCTGGAATGAAGGTTAATAATGATAAATCCTCTTTATATTTTTCTTGTCTGGAAGACACAGAGGTTATTACATTACAGAATATATTTTCATTTCCTGTTTTAAGAGTTGGAAATGGTATGAAGTATTTGGGTTTTTTTCTTAAACCTTGCAGATACCTTTTAAAGGATTGGGACTAGCTAATCATTAAGGTGGAAAAGAGGATAAGCAATTGGTGCTTACATTGGTTATCCAAGGGAGCTAAGTTGATACTGATTAAATCAGTATTAGAGGCCATTCTGGTCTTTTGGATTCCTTTGAGGGTAATTGAGAAAATTAGAAAGATCTATTTTAAATTCCTTTGGTTTGGTAATCAGAAGTCCTTTGGTATGCCCTGGATATCCCGGAAGGTTTTGGCTAATCCTAAATATTTGGGTGGCTGGGGACTGAAAGTTCCTGTTGTTTTTGCTAAGGCCCTTGCAGCAAAAAATGTCTGGAACATTATAAATGGTTCAGGCCTTTGGGTATCCATTGCTGTGCAGAAATACATCTACCCATTGAACATTTTGGAATGGATTAGAACATCTATTAAAAAGAAAAAATGCATTTCAATTTGCTGGAAAGCCATTCTCTGGGCTTTTGATATTGTTGGAAATTTCTTGGTTTGGCAAATTGGAAATGGGAATATGGTCCGTATTGGTGTTGATTCGTGGATTGGTTGTAAATGGAGGCATTCTTTACCCCCATCCATGCTTGAAAAGTTGCATCTGGCAGGTTTCTTTGTTCTATCTAATATTGGTATTCATGGGTTGACAGATCTATTGGCTCAGCAATGGTCTAATGCGGATTCTATAGGTTTTTTTGACCCTCTGGAGATTGATTTGTGGAATGGTTATCTAACCATACTAAAATCTAGCCATGCTAGGCTTTCAAGTGAGGATAATATTTTGGTTTGGAACTTATCCAAGTCTGGTAAGTATAGGCCTAAAGAAGGATATGCCCAGCTTATGCACAGGGAGCTGGATAAGATCTGGTGGTGGAACCTAGTTTGGAAACTGAATTGTCCTCTCAAGGCTAAAATCTTCAGTTGGTTTATATTTTCTAGTAAGGCATTGACTTGGGATGTACTTCTTTTGAAAGGGAGAGAAGGTCCTGGTAGGTGTTACTTATGTAAGCAGGATTGTGATTCCAATTTTCATATTGGTGTGGAATGCCCTTTTACATAGTCTGTGTGGCTACTTCTTGCTGATACATTAAAGCTCAATAACCTTTGGAGTGGTGATTCTCAATAACTAAAATGAAAAAGTATATGGTGATTTCCTTTATAAAGGTGATGAATGAATAGGAGCTAGTTTGACACGTGAATTATAATATGTTTTGTCACCCTCAAAAAAAAAAATGTAACAAAAGTTAGGTGGATTATGTATTTCCTAAATTTTCTTTTAACTAAAAAGTGAAAAGTTAAATTGAATATATATTTCCTAAATTTTCATCTCACCAAAAAGTTATCGGAATTTAATTTTCTTTGGCTCTAACTATTGGAAAATTCTAGTTTTATTTTCTTTTGCACTAACTTTTAGAAAATTTTAGGGGTGAAAATATTTATATGCTAATTTTTTAAAAAACAATTAAAAAAATATTATTCTTTTTTCTATAATATAATAAATAACAAATCATACAAATTAAATTTTCAATTATTTTTTACTAATTTACCTCAAAACTAGGTTAACAAATTTCAAAACCTTTTAATCTAGCCATTGATTTGTCATACAATTAAGCAACTATGAAAACTGTTTAAAATCTATTAAGGTTAACCACAAATTTGTTATATGTTTAATGATTAAAAAACCATTGATTTGGCATACAATTGAGCAACTATAAAAACTATTTAAAGTCTACCAAGGTTGACTACTCATTGGTTATACAAGTGAGAAACCATGGAAATGGTTTAAAATCTATTCACTTTAACAAAATCAAAATCATGGAAACTTTCTTATCCCACTACAATTCAAAAATATAAAAAAAATAAATTAAATTGAAGTTAGAGTTTACTTATACCTTTTTAATGGTCAAATAAATGAGAACTTACTACCATCTTAAACATACAAATAAGAACTTACTATCATCTTAAACATAATAGAGAAAAGGATTATATGCACCTATGTACACCTTTCACCACCTCAATCTTTTAAGAGTACAAGATTATATATTATTAAAATGAAACTTAGCATTTTGAAAGTCATAGACTATTCTTACAATCATTAATAAAGTACACATCTATGTTCATAATACTATATGCTTCTTGTGTGTAAAGAGTTAAAATTATATTTAGATGAGGAGGTTAGAATTTAATAATAAAATATTTAAATAACATGGTCCATAACCCATTCATTATGCACAAATAAAGAAATAAGTATTATGTTAGAAAGACATAACCACAAAGCATTAATTCGAGTCAAATTGCAGAATTAAAACACATAAGAACAAAAGCAAGAGAGAGAGACGCCAATATATGTGGTTCACCCAACTATGGGCTACATCCACGCAGAATTGTAAATCTTTTTATTATTTTAGCCAACAAAGATGATTACAAATTTGTAGTACATATGTTGCAATTTATTTTCCTTTTCTCAAGGTATGTGTCATACATAACATTTTCAAATTACTATTCATCCTTAATGCAAGGCCTTCCTTTTAAACATGGAAAATCTCATCTAAAATAATTCAAAACCATCTCACTAAATCATAAATATAAAAATTACGATTTAAATATTAAAATCAACCTTTTGAATATGGGCAAGCTTTCAATAAGCACATAAAACTTAGCCTTTATTATTAAAGGATAAGAAAGGGATTGGTTAGCTTAGTGACTGAACCACTTTATCTTAATCAATAACTAAGTGGCTTTCTTACCATAATCCACTTCCTTTTCTTTTAAATAAATATTCTTATTATTCAAAAAACTAATATATTAATCAAATATCCACTTCCTTCTCTTTTAAATAAATATTCTTATTATTCAAAAAACTAATATATTAATCATTTGAAACTTTTCCAAAAAGATTTAACAAGCATGTGTAAAGAATATCTTCGCAAATCATATTACTTTTCCAAAAAGGATTTAACAAGCATGTGTAAAGAATATCTTCACAAATCATATTACTCACTGGTTTGGGTTTTTAATGAGTTACTACGCCCAATAGAAAGAGTCTCCTCTCTCCTTTTCACCTTATGCATTCAACAAAAGGACAGCTCTTAAATATAAGAAATACCATACATTACAGACACGAATCTTAGTTAAAGCTGAGTTTGTTTTTTCTTTTTTCTTTTTTTTCATCAGATGGAAAGATCCACGGGAAACCCAACAATACTTCCCCACATTTTTGGATGGTAGAGTTGGTAAACCGTCGACCATTCTAGTAGAAGGCCTAACCCCAAAGGACTCAAGGCTCGAACCCGTGACCTCCCCAAAAGAGTGTACGCACGTCTTACCAATTGAGCTAACCCTTGGGGCTTTAAAACTGAGTCAGTTTGAGACCATATATGAAATTTATTACATTCTAATGACTCGACTATGCAAAGGTTTCTTCTTGTTGGGGTTAAAACTTATAAATGAAGACCAAACTATTTTATTAACGACTGTCGTGAGCTTAGTATTGAAGGCCAAATGAGATTTAACTACTTGTTGTTCTCATCGTAGTGTGAAAAATATAACTTCAATTTACTCTAAGATCGTAAGAATGGACATTTAAGTAATGTATGATCTTTGTTATATTATTTAAGATCTTGCCTTTTGTTGAATGCATAAAGTGAAAAGAGAGAAAGTTCAGATTCCTTCTCTTCAGGGAAGCAGGGATGGAATTTGATGGGTAAATGCCTGTCATGGGTCAATTTACTCGTTAAATACAACTAAGATTTTATCTAGATCATCAAAATCTGGCTTGGAATAGAGAAAACGTTTCAAATTTTCATTGTTACCAGCAATTTTGATGGGTGTCTGCCATTTGAAATTCCAACCCTGCAGGGAAGTAAGTCATTAAAGACCCAAGCCACTGAGTAATATGATATGATTTGTGAAGATATTCTTTACAATCGTTTATGGAAAAGTATCAAATGAATAAAATATTATTATTTTTGAATAATAAGAATATTTATTTAAAAGAGAAGAGAGTGGACTCTTGTAAGAAAGGCACTTCATCATAATTATGTAGTTATTGATTAAGATAAAGGTGGTGGCTCGGTCACTAATTGAACCAATTCCCTTCTCATCTTTTAATAATAAAGGCTAAGTTTTATGTGCTTATTGAAAGCTTGGTTTTCATATTCAAGAGGTAGATTTTAATATTTAAATGGTAATTTTTATATTTATAATTTAGTGGGTTAGTTTTGAATTATTTTAGATGGGATTGTTCATGTTTAAAAGGAAGGCATTGCAATAAGGATGAATAATAATTTGAAAATGTTCTCTAAGAAAGAGACCTTGAGAAAATGAACAAATTGTAATGGATGTATTGCAAATTTGTAACCCTCTTTGTTGGATAGAATGATAAAAAGATTGACAATTCTTGGTGGATGTAGCCCATAGTTGGATGAACCACGTATATTGGTGTCTCCCTCTCTTGCTTTAGTTCGTGTGTGTTTTAATTCTGCAATTTGACTCAAGTTAATGCTCCGTAGTTCTGTCTTTCTAACATAATACTTATTTGTTTATTTGTACCTAATGAACGAGTTGTGGACCATGCTATTTAGATATTTTGTTATTAAATCGCTAGCCTCGTTATCTAAATATAATTTTAACACTTTGCAGACAAGAAGCATATGGTTGTATGAACATAGAGGTGTACTTTATTAATAGTTGTAAGAA
Source organism: Pseudotsuga menziesii (assembly GCA_001517045.1). Classification (NCBI taxonomy): domain Eukaryota; kingdom Viridiplantae; phylum Streptophyta; class Pinopsida; order Pinales; family Pinaceae; genus Pseudotsuga; species Pseudotsuga menziesii. The sequence continues at coordinate 587,168 of LPNX010232549.1, forward strand.
TAGTCCATGACTTTCAAGATGCTAAGTTTCCTTTTAAGAATATGTAACCTTGTACTCTTAAATGGTTAAGGTGGCGAATGATGTACATAGGTGCATATAAGCCTTTCTTCTATGATGTTTGAGATGTCTAATAATTGTCACTTGTGTATATGGCATATCTATAATATGGAAATTGATTCATAGAAATTTTGAATGGTTTGTACATGCATACATACTGGAAATATCAAGTCATGCAACATGTTAAGTGTTGCCAAACATGTTGGATGTGTGATATGGTTATTGAAGTCTTGGAAGACTTAGATAATAATGCCCTAATGTTGAATGGGTAAGCTTTGGAGCGTCAAGGTTATTGAAATACCATGGGTAAGCTTTGGAGCGTAAAGATTATTGAAATACCATGTTGATATGGTGATGAGACGGTGAGCTTAGTAATATCAGGAATGTTTAGATTTACAAAAATTTTGGTTTGATGTGGAGATGGTATGATCTGGAACATTGAGTATGTTCAACATACTCGATGAATTCATTGTTTCTTTTGAAATGCTATTACATATATGTTATTGTGACTGACAATGTCTTGAGATTATTGAAGATAATGAATTATGCTAGCCAGTTCCAATAAGACCATAACTGAAGAACTAAATAATATATGAAATTTGTAATAATAATAATAATAATAAAACTAGACGCAACTAAAGAATAATCATATAAAGAGTTACGAAACTTTGATCTGACCACGAGGGACACCCTAGGTTATAATGCTCTTAACTTTTAAGAAAATTTTTCTACACTAAACAAATATTTTTAAGAAAAAATATACAGAATTAACCAACTAATGAAAATGAATAAGAAAATTGGATAATAAAAATGTGAATAAGAAAGAGAAATTGAGTTTGGTGTTGAGCTTGATGGGATCTGGAGCACCTAAACTGTTTAGTAGCATTATGCATAATTATAAGATGCAATAAGACTTGAAACTAAGACTTAATTCTCGATATAAACAAATTGAAATATTAATAATGATTTAGCACAAAATATTTTATGAGAAAAATAAAAACTCCTGAATTTGTAAGAGCTCTCCAAAAAGTAAAAAAAAATCACGACTAACTATGAATTAAGTAGAGCTTCCATTGAGCACCCTCTAGAGGTGTTAGGATTTGAAATTTATGATAAAAGTGGTACATATATGCCATTGAGAACCCTTAGTAGGTGTTAGGATCTGTTGAGTGCTCTATGATATTAAAGTCCTAATCAAAGAGCTCCCATTGAGCACCCATGAGAGGTGTTAGGCTCTCAAGCAGAACTGTCGTGGAGCACCTTGGTGAGGTGTTAGGTTTTACAGTAAAATCCTTTGTGATGTTGAGCTTTCATTCTCATAGATATGTGGGATTCTAGGCCTTGAGAGCTTCCAATCTCTATGCAGGAGATACGCCTAAGAGTTGTAAAAAGCCGATGAAGGGTATTGTCCTTATATAAAAAAAAAGTATATATACAGGTTGAGGAGGCCTACACATGAAATAATGGTTTCGTGAGGAGATGGCCCTCATGTATATATGTTTTCAAACCTCCAAAAGAATATTCCAATTAACATATGCTTGGAACATCAATGCCATACAAAAGATATGTGTGTGTGATTTTTGGTATGATTTTTGGTATTTTGTGCACCATGACATGATGAATGAGGAAAACATTGGATGCAAATTTATCTATGAGGTGAATCCTCATGTGACAAATGAGATTAAATAATTGTTTCTAAGTGCAATGGTAATGATTTTTAGTTAGTATATGTTTCAAAATATGTGAGAACACTATGATCATGCGTATGATATATTAATGTGATATGAATTTCTTATGTTGCAGTGGAATGTGAAAATGATTAAATGTACTTGAGAAAGGTACGAGTATACATAATGTATAGATATTGATGGTAAAATAGCAAAGTTATGTGCTAAGAAATGAAAATACATGAATTTTTTTTTTTAAATTATGGATGATATATGTCAGGTATGAATGATAGATAATGCAAGTACATTTTGAGGGAAAATCTAATATTTGAAAATTTATCTTAGTCAACAACAATAATATGTTGCAAAAGAAATTGCTCTTTATATTTCTCTTGATTTCAAAATAATCATATAGGTGAGTGTGTTTTCTAATAAATCATGGAAATAGTTGTAGTGTTTGTGAGAACCACAGGTTATGACAGACAATGTATGCATTAGAGACAATATGAAGAAATGCCAAAACGAGCAACGATAGATGAAACTTGATATTGCAAGGGAAAATGTATGTTGAAGGAAAAATATTTGCAAATGAAAATACCGAGGGCTGTGTACTTTTAATGGGGGAGGACGTAACATCCCCTCTGCTACTCCTATTATTCAATAATGGAAAAATACAAGGTAAATGCAAATGTACAAATTTTTGATGAGAAGCTCAAGATAAGTAAAAAAAATGTAAGTAAAGTTATTTATTTTTCCTAAGTTGTGAATTGCTTTGGTAGACTTAGGAGACTGAGTGTTTGACTCAATTGAACAAATTGGGGTATGAACCCATTAGGGTGGGGGGAAATGGTTGAGACCATGTGTTTGACGACGAATGTCTTGGTGCCGCGGGATGTTTGGTCACCCAAATGTTGCATTTTCATCCTATTTTCCCTTCACTATTCCTCACATTCATCCCTATTCATCAATCCATTAACCATTCTTTATACCATTTTCATAAATAAATATGGGTTACCTTGTTGTTTTCCAATTTATTTATTTTTAAGTACTTTAAGAGAATTTATGATTAAATATAATTAAGAAAATTAACATGTTTTCTTTTATATCTCAAAGTTGTGTGAGCTTTATGATGTGTAGGAAGATTTAAATATTTTCAACAAAAGGGTTATTCAAAAGATTCTCAATTATTTCCTCATATTTTCAAGATTTGGAGATAATTATTCAAGATAATTCCGAAGAGGAATATCGTGAGAGGATTTGTGAGGATTTGAAGGGATAAATATTTTGTAATTATGGAAAATAGGTTGAGAGAAAAGTGGATCTACATTTAACCTCTTTTCAAAGCAACTCATGTATAAATACGAGTGCTCTCTCTTCATTTGGGAGTAGTAGAGGCCTCTTTAGCGGTGTGGAAGTAGAGAAATACTTTATGTAAAGTATTTTGAGAGTTAGTCATGGATTTGATCATTTTGTAATAGGATTGATGTTTTAAAGAAATTATTCCGATTTCTCCATAATATATTTGTTATTTTGAATTGTTTATCTTTTGTCATTTGTTACTTATCATTTCTCGCATGTGTTTTGTGTTTATGATTTTTCCCTTATTTAATTTCACGCTTTCTTAACCAAGTTTTCTTTTACGCATTTTCATGCTTTCCTAGATTAGATTTCTCTTGATGCAATTTACTGCTTTTTTAAACTAGATTCAATTTCAGTTTGTTTCATTACTAAGCATTAGCCTATTTTTCTTTTACACAATTTCACGCTTTCCTAGATTTAAATTCCACTTCAGTTTCATGAGTTTTCTTAGATTAAGTTAGTCGCATGTTTTCTTAGATTTCAATTGCATGTGTTTTCAATTTCAGTTGCATGGAATATTAGATGAAGTTGGTGTTACTATGACCCCACATACATTTTTCCTGTACCTCGCATGTGTTTTCAATTTCAGTCGCATGGAATATTAGATTAAGTTAGTGTTACTATGACCCTACATACATTTTTCCTGTACCTCACAAGTTTATGCTCTCCTCGGGTTTACAATTTAAATCATTGGATACTTTATTAATCAATTAATACTTTTCACCAACATTTTGGCGTCACTGTCGGGGAGGTGCTAAAAGGGGATTGGGGTTTAGATAGGTAGATAGGTTGTTTTTATATTACACAAGAAGGGGGAGGGGAAACGATAAGACCCAAGGATGTCTTCACTACAAAATTTTCGTAGTGTAACAACATGACACATCCACTTTGGTGGGTCACCCCAAATCCTTGTTGTTCCCTTTCCATGTAAACATGTTTCCTATTCGCAAGCGTGATTTACTTTTCATGTAAGAGTGTTTATTTTTCTACAAATTGTTTACTTTTCCTGCAAGATAGAGAATTTCTTCTATGCAAATTTGTTTTAATGCAAGTGTGCTTTTCATTTAATTTATTATTTTGCATTCGTTTGATTTTTTTTTGTAGCGTATGTTTGGATTGCTTTCATAATGCACTAGTTTTCATTTCGCTTGATTTCTAAGTTAGTTTCTTTTTGTTTATGAAGTGTGTTATTTTCATTTCTACAAAGAGTGATTTTGTTTTTTCCATTAATTTTATTCGTATAGTTTTAGATTTAGATTTCAATTTGTTTTTATGTTTTTTATTTTTATTTTGATCTATATGGAAGTACGAGAATACCAACAAGATAAGTTTAATGATACATGTAAGTGTGGAACAACTCACTAAGATGTTAGCAAAAGTTGGGATCTCCTCTTCTTAGGAAGTGGAGATCTTGACAACAACTAAAATTTTAACCCATCCTCCAAAAGTGAAATAAGAATCATGCATATCAAATGAGGAACGACTATTCGAACAAGAGATCGAGGAGGACAAACAAGAGGTTTCAAGTGAGCTGAATCAGGTCATAAATCATGCATACGAAATCTTCATTAAACAATGGTTTCAAATGAATACCAAGTTAGATCAGTGTTTTTGTTTTTATTGCGTTAAATCATAGATTCATCAACTAATTTCGCACATTCTTGTATATTTGCATTTTTCATTTGAAAAATTGAAATTGAACATATTTTTATATTTTTATTACTATTGCGTGAATGGTTAAATTGAAAATATGCTTACACGTAATTAGTTTCTAATTCCCAATTAGCATAGAATAGGCAGGATAACTAATAAAACAATGTCATTTTCAGTTTTAGTTTTAGTTTTTGAATAAGTATGCTCTCCTCCGCATGTGATGCGATCTCGAAGATCATAAAATAGGATAAGGAAAAATAATGATGTAAAAATGCTCAATTTTTTCCTTTGAATTGAGTCCTCCATTTGTTAAATTTTTTTTTTTCCTTTTAATTTGTCTTATATTAATTGGACAATTTTTTGTTTTTAGGATGCATATAAAACCAAAACATAAAAAAATAAATAACTTGAAAAGTGATAGTTCTTCTCTCCGCGTTCATATTTTGAACTTAAACAATTTTGCAAACAAACCAATAAAATGAAAAAAAAATTAGTTTGTAATTAGAACTATAAGAATAATGCAGATAAATTTTATTTGCGAGCATGACAGGATTACCAAAAGCATGGCTATAGAATCAATTTTACTTCGTTCGACCTTGCACACTCAACCTGCAAAAACAACAAAATCATAATATGAAACTTTTCCAATACCAACTCTAGGTTCATCTTGATGCATGCCTAACTTACTGCTTCGACGGATGCTTTGCTTGACAATGAATAACACTTGACCGACCAGTAGCATTGATCTAGTTTTACATCCCAACCTTGGATACAAGGAAGAGGTCTCCTATCTGTCATCTCGATCGCTGCTTGCAGGCTGGAAACAAAACAACAACAACAAAATAAATTCACACAACGTGCCTACAACAACAACAAATCTTACTAGACTTACTTTCTTCCTGCTCCGCTTTGTTTTCCTCACCTCTGATGAATGAGAATCCATACACATGATTTCTGTCACAAATTCTGGTAATCACTATGTTGAGAAAATTTGAGGGAGAATTCTAAGAGAATTAAGTAGTTATCATGTGGTCTCTCCTTATCTTCCCAAAGAGAATCTAGGATCAATCAGGTTGTTAGACAAATCCTATTATATCTTGATTCTCTTCAGATTATTCACCCTCTTCATGGTGGTTTTTCCTGCTGGGAATTCTCACGTAGGATTTCTTTCTATCAGGCCATTTCCAATTCATTATACCAACGCCAGACAAATATCCATCGGTAGAAATTTATATTATTTTCCATCCTCCTTGTTCGCTTGTTTTTCATGTATGCCAACTGCCGAAAGGCAGGCCGTTGCAAATTAAGTGGAAATCCATATTAAATGAACCTTAGTTTCTGGTAATATTTCCCAAATATCGAGGAGGCTTCATTGATATTATTTGGAGATTAAGGAGGGGGCAACCGGTGTGCTAATCAAATCGATCACCTGCATCAATGCTCCACTTGTAGGTGTGCCTGCATTTTTCAGTCACTAATTGAAACTTCTCACTTCAATCATCACGCATAGAAAACGATCAGATGACAATTATTTGCAAACGTTGGCAACTTGGTTCCCTATGATTTTTATAGCCACGATACTATCATGAAACGTGATAGAATTCAGAAAGGTTCTGGCCCAGTCTCCCTTATCCCTTATTCCTTACACGATGCGAATTTGGTTTGATTCCATGGCATTATTCTTGAACAGAAAAGAATGGTTTGGAAAGGTTAATGGAGTTATTAGGGTTTCTAATGAAGACAAACTCAATTCTAATGACTTCAATGGAGCAAAGGATATGGTTACACCCATCATAGTGGTACTATAATTAATCCATCTCTCGAACCAAATCCAAATTCGTCGTCTTTCCTATAGGTTGTCGATAAAAAAAATCCTCATTACTCATTCAACCAGAACTTTGGTTGTTTTTCCTATTGCACTAAGCACGGTTTCTAGGTTTACAACTGTGATTTGTTCATAAAAAACATCAACAAAATTGTCCTTTAGGCCTGAGGTTCGAGCTGTGAAGGTGAGACGATATCGGCTTGTGGCGGTGTTGGAGGCATTTCAGCATCGTTTGAGAAGCCCCCAGAGCTAGAGATAGCTCCTCCTCCTTCTATTCATTGGACATTTACTATATTTAGAGTGAATGGTTGGATTTTGCGTGAGAGCATTGATATGTGTGTGCCTTCATGGTAACTAAACTTGATCCACCCATTGTTTTGAGTATGATTCGATCCCTAGGTGTTCACTTGTCTTTATTCCAGCACCTACAAAGAAAGATTTTCACTATTTCCAACCTGACCAAGGAGGATAGGGAATTCCCCGTCGATCCTTCCCAAAATCAATCCAAAAAGGCAGTCCATGTAATCCAATTTAACGATGTTATGTGCATGTTGTATTTCTATTTCTCATCATTTTTTAAGTGCATGTTGTTTTGCTATTTTCATTCACCCAAACCGGTAGGATTCTGGGCGCAGTTGATTTAGTAATGCAAATGATAGAATGACAGAGGGTCTCCATTTATTGAACATTTTGCTGCAAATATATTACTGTAAATGACATTATTCTCAATAAAGTCTCAATGTACACAACAATTCTTTTCTACAAGATATGCCAACATCATCTTCTTCTCTTTTGGAAAGCGATTTCTTAAAACTCAATAATGTCACACACATCATATAGGTTCTCTGACTTAGACTGCGTTTGCATCTTTTGCATGCTTTATTCTATTAAATATTTCCATAATTAGAGCCATGCCTTCTTTCTCTCCCGGGATCACATTGTGTATCCTAATTTTGATGATAGAACACTGAAACAAAGAAATGTAACTGTTGTGCTGCTGAATATTTCATATTGCTGATTCATTTTTCATTCTTTCACGTAGATACACTGTATGGTCATAGGATAAATACGCATATTTGTTATTATACTCAACATTCTTTAATCTTCGAGCAGATCCAAAATGATCCCGTTCCACCCAAAAACTAATTGATGTGAGATGAATGGGTTATGACTTGTAAGAGCTGAAGATTGGAGTGAGGCAACCCCTTCCTAATAGGTTGGTACTTGATTGATACGTCGGGAGGGTTTATTGATATTTATAATTTATTTCCAGTCTCTACCTTGATCTCTACTGATCAGGTTTAGGGTGTATTCATCTCTATTCCAAAAGCAAGAAGTGTTGACAAGTTTACTTTGATTCCTTTCTTTTTTATTATCACAGGTTTTTGTGCATTTCACGGTAATGATTGTTACATAAAATTTGTAGAAATTGTTGATCTCCCAGGGAGATTCAATTTCACGGTAATGATTGTTACATAAAAATTGTAGAAATTGTTGATCTCCCAAGGAGATTCATGCACGCAGGTCTGGAAAATCCAAAAGGTTGTGCTATTTGTAGATATAAACCATTACTGAACGTGATCACGATGATAACATTGCATTTGAACATAGCGCATTATACACCTTAGAATGTTGGTGAAACGTTAGGATAAAATGGTGAACATTGAATCTTATTAACATTACGTTGAAGGCAATATGGTCTATGTTTCCTTTGAAGAGGGATTATATCTAGTGGTTTTTAAATATTGATTTGTTATTTTCTTGCATGTTAAAAAACAATAAAAATTTAGAAAACATAACAAAAACAATAATAAAATACAAAAAAATTAGATAAAAAAATAAATAAATTTAAAATAAAAATAAAATGAATAAATAAAAAAAAAAAATTGCAAATGGATTTCAATCATTCCTAAAAATGATATCAAAACAATGTTTTTACATTTGCGCTAATTTGTTTCTTGTTTCTTGGAGTCACTTCGACAACAATCAGTGGAAGAACTAGCACGCAATGGAAACAGGTAAAAAAATGCATTTTTATTTATTTTTGGTTGCTAGCATTCATATTCCTGCACTCTATGTTTTACGCTTCTCTCACACTTTACCACAGAAAAATATTAAGTTTTTGCAGGTTCCAAGAACAATCAAGGAGCCTTGTTCCCGCAGAAGTGATTTTCAGGAATCACAAATATTTTCAGAAAACATACCTGATTGAAATCTTGGAGGAGCTTAATTTTTCATCACACATTTCATGACATTTTCCGCTGCAAAGCAACCTCTCATAAAACCAATTACGCCATGACATGGTCATTTACCCTTATCTTTCTATGCATATTAGTCATCCATGTATTGAAGTCCACCTTTCATTTCTTTATCCATCATGACTTCACACATGTCTTCCTTTCTAAGTTGCATACCTCTCTTCCTTATTTGCAGTTCATCTTTTTTCTTCATAAATAAAACCATTCAGCGCCATTTCCATGACTACATTGCCTTGTTTTCCTTGTCATAAAAAATGTTCGATCGTGAGATCCTTTATCTATACTCCTACTAATCATTTTGTACAACTTGCGTTGACTAGTTTGGGAGTCCTTAAGGCCCACCTTTCAACAAGTCTTGACCCATCGACCTCAGCACCTTATCTGGGATAAAGACTAGAGTTTATTTTGAGTGCCTTGAGGCTTGCATGCCCTAATGGCAAGTTGTCCCACTAACAATCATGGGAATACATCAATGTCCCTTGATAGTTAGATCTTGCAAGAGGCTCGACATCAACTCATATATTCACACTTTGCAAGATGTACTTGGGTACCTTGGCACTCATTAACATCAATGGTGAGTTGCCTCACATTGGTTAATGACATCCATCAATGGCCAGTAATCCAATGACTTCTTTCCATGCTCAACATTGACACATTTATTCGCATGGTAATAATTGTACCATCGGGTTTTGTAGCAGGTGAAGACTATATACTTTTCATGACACCATCAGCAGTATGCAACATACTTCCAGCCATATGAGAGTACCACAGTTCCACTTTTAGCTTTCATATTTTTACTTCATTCAACCAAGCAATAGTTCAAATTCCTTCATTTTACAGTCCATGATCTAGTAGCAGCATTAGCTACATTTCTCTTGCATAGTCCATAAGCTTTTTGCGTAAGTGGAGGTATGTTATTTTCTAATCTTTAATCATGTAATTCCTTAAATTCTAGAGATAGACGAATTTGGAAAATTTCCTCACCATGTTACACCACCTTACTCATTTTCATAAGATTAACACATATTCAGTTGAGGGGGGGGTGTTATTCATTACCATTTGATTCCATTTTACACATGCCATTATCTCATTTACCGTTGACCAACACGTTTCTTTCAAAATACACTTTATTACAATTTGTTTCTATTTTTGACATGATTCATAAACATGAAGAAAGTGTTTTCTAATGTACACTGATGGCTCATCATTTCAACTGTATGTATACTTTCAAATTTGATGTATTGCAACCATAAAAATGAATGAATGTTTACAAAAGAACCAACATTTGTCATATTCATGGTTGTCACACAAGAACCCCATAAGTAAAATCAACTCCTACTCATGTATTTCACATCATGGAATGATTGGAGTGAGGTAACCCCTTCCTAATAGTTTGTTACTCGATTGATATGCCGGGAGGGTTTATTGATATTTATAGTTTATTTCCAGTCTCTACCTTGATCGCTACTGAGCGGGTTTAAGGTGTATTCATCTCTATTCCAAAAGCAGGAAGTTTTGACAAGTTTACTTTGATTCCTTTCTTTTTTATTATCACAAGTTTTATGAATTTCATGGGAATGATTGTTACATAAAAATTGTAGAAATTGTTGATCGCCTAAGGATATTCATGCATGCACGTCTGGACAATCTAAAAGGTTGTGCTATTTGTAGATACAAACCATTGTTGAACGTGATCCCGATGATAATATTGCATTTGAACTTAGTGCACTGTACACCTCAGAATGTTGGTGAAAAGTTAGGATAAAATGGTGAACATTGAAGCTCATTAACATTATGTTGAAGGAAATATGGCCCATGTTGCCTTTGAAGTGGGATTAGATTTAATGGTTTTTAAATATTGATTTGTTATTTTCTTGCATGTAAAAAAACAATAAAAATTTAGAAAACATAACAAAAACAATAATAAAATACAAACATTTTATATTAAAAAATAAATAAATTTAAAATAAAAAAGAAAATAAATAAATAAATAAAATAAAAATAAAAAATTGCAAATGGATTTCAATCATTCTTGAAAACGATATCAAAACAATGTTTTTACATTTGTGCTAATTGGTTTCTTGGAGTCACTTCGACAACAATCAGGGGAAGAACTAGCATGCAAAAGCAACAGGTAAAAAAACACATTTTTATTTATTTTTGGTTGCTAGCATTCATATTCCTGCACACTATATTTTACGCTTCTCTCACACTTTACTGTCGGAAAATAATAAGTTTTTACAGGTTCCAAGAACAATCAAGGAGCCTTGTTCCTGCATAAGTGATTTTCAGGAATCACAAATATTTTTAGAAAACATGCCTCATTGAAAGCTTGGAGGAGCTTAATTTTTCATCACACATGTCATGACATTTTCCCCTACGAAGCAACCTTTCATAAAACCAATTACGCCATTACGCCATGACATGGTCATTTACCCCTATCTTTATATGCCTATTAGTCATCCATGTATTGAAGTCCACCTTTCATTTCTTTATCCATCATGACTTCACACACGTCTTCCTTTCTTAGTAGCATACATCCCTTTCTTATTTGCAGTTCATCTTTTTGCTTCATAAATAAAACCATTCAACTCTCGTTCCATGACTAAATTGCCTCGTTTTCCTTGTGATAAAAATTGTTCGATCATGAGATATTTTATCTATAGTCCTACTAATCATTTTGTACAACTGGCTTTAACTGATGTGGGATTCCTTAAGGGCCACCTTTCAACAAGTCTTGACCCATCAACCTCGGCGCCTTATCTGGGATAGAGACTAGAGTTTCTTTTAAGTACCTTGAGGCTTGCATGCCCTAAAGGAAAGTTCTCTCACTAGAACAATCATGGGAATACTATCAATGTCCCTTGATAGTTAGATCTTACAAGTGGATCGACATCAGCTCATCTATTCGTGCTTCACAAGATGTACCTGGGTACCTTGGCACTCATTGACATAAATGGTGAGTTTCCCCACATTGGTTAACAACATCCATCAATGGCCGGTAATCCAATGACTTCTTTCCATGCTCGACATCGACACATTTATTCGCATGGTAAGAATTGTACCATCGAGTTTTGTAGCAGGTGAAGACTAAATACTTTTGATGACACCATCAGCAGTATGCAACATACTTATAGCCATATGATAGTACCACATCATTCAACCAAGAAACAGTTCAGGTTCCTTCACTTTACAGGTCGTGATCCAGTAGCAACATCAGCTACATTGCTCTTGCATAGTCCATAAGCTTTTTGGGTAAGTGGAGGTATGTTATTTTCTAATCTTTAATAATGTAATTCCTTAAATGCTAGAGATAGATGAATTTGGAAAATTTCCTCGCCATGTTACACTGCCTTACTCATTTTCATCAACTTAACACATATTCAGTTGGGGGGGGGGGGGGGGNAATTTGATTCCATTTTTGACATGATTCATAAACATGAAGAAAAGGTTTTCTAATATACATTGATGGCTTATCATTTCCAATTTATGTATACTTTCAAATCTTATGTATTGCAACCATAAAAACGAATGAATGTTGTCTACATAAGAACCAACATTTGTCATATTCATGGTTGTCACACAAGAACCCCATAAGTAAAATCAGCTGTTACTCATGTATTTCACATCATGGAATGATTTATTGTTAAAAACATCATCATGCAAAGCCAAAGTTAAAAAAAAATATGTACAGTTGCATGAGGACATGCAACAAGTTCAGTTGGGGGGGAATGTCTGGTCACCCAAATGTCACATTTTCATCATATTTTCCCTTCACTATTCCTCACATTCATCCCTATTCATCACTCCATTAACCATTCCTTATACCATTTTCATAAATAAATATGGGTTGCCTTGTTATTTTCCAATTTATTTATTTTTAAGTACTTTAAGAGAATTTATGCTTAAATATTAAGAAAATTAACACGTTTTCACTTATAGATCTCAAAGTTGTGTGAGCTTTGTGATGTGTAGGAATATTTGAAGATTTTCAACAAAAAGATTATTCAAAAGATTCTCAAATATCTCCTCCATCTTTTCAATATTTGGAGATAATTATTCAAGATAATTCCAAAGAGGAATATCATGAGAGGATTTGTGAGGATTTGAAGGGATAAATATTTTGTAATTATGGAAAATAGGTTGAGAGAAAAGTGGGTCTACTTTTAACCTCTTTTCAAAGTAACTCATGTATAAATAAGAGTGCTCTCTTCATTTGGGAGTAGTAGAGGCCTCTTTAGTGGTGTGGAAGTAGAGAAATAATTTATGTAAATTATTTTGAGAGTTAATCATGGATTTGATCATTTTGTAATAGGATTTATGTTTTAGAGCAATTATTCTGATTTATCCATAATAGATTTGTTATTTTGAATTGTTTATCATTTGTCATTTGTTACTTATCATTTCTCACGTGTTTGGTGTTTATGATTTTCCCTTATTTAATTTCACGCTTTCTTAACCATGTTTTATTTTACGCAATTTCATGCTTTCCTAGATTAGATTTCTTTTCACACAATTTACTAGTTTCATAAACTAGATTCAATTTTAGTTTGTTTCATTACTAAGAATTACACTAATTTCCTATTACGCAATTTCACGCTTTCCTAGATTTAAATTCCACTTCTATCACATGATTTTTCTTAGATTAAGTTAGTCAAATGTTTTCCTATAATTCAGTCGCATGTGTTTTCAATTTCAATCGCATGGAATATTAGATTAAGTTAGTGTTACTTTGACCCTGCATATATTTTTCCTCTACCTCACAAGTTTACACTCTCCTCGGGTTGAAAATTTAAATCGTTGGATAGTTTATTAATCGATTAATACTTTTCACCAACATTTTGGCGCCATTGCCGGGGAGGTGCTAAAAGGGGACCAGGGTTTAGATAGGTAGATAGGTTGTTTTTATATTACACAACAAGGGGGAGGTGAAATGATAAGACGGAACGACAACTTCACTACGGAATTTTTGTAGTGTAACAACCTGGCACATCAACTTTGGTGGGTCACCCCAAATCCTTGTTATTCCCTTTGCATGTAAACATGTTTCCTATTCACAAGCATGATTTACTTTTCATGTAAGAGTGTTTTATTTTTCTGCAAATTGTTTACTTTTCTTGCAAGATAGAGCATTTATTTTATGCAAGTGTGCTTTTCATTTAGTTTATTATTTTGCTGCTCATTTGACATTTTTTTGTCGTGTAAGTTTGGATTGCTTTCATTATGCACTAGTTTTGATTTCGCCTGATTTCTATGTTGGTTTTTTTTTAAGTGTGTTATTTTCATTTATGCAAAGAATGATTTTTTTTCCCATAAGTTTTATTCGTATAGTTTACATTTAGATTTCAATTTGTTTTGATGTTTTTTATTTTATTTTGATTTAAATGGAAGTACAAGAATACCAACAAGATGAGTTTAATGATACACGTAAGTGTGGAACATCTCACTCAAATCCTAGCAAAAGCCAGGATATTGGCAGCAACTAAAAGCTTAACCCCTCCTCTTGAACTGAAACAAGAATCATTTATATCAAATGAGGAACAACTATTCGAACAAGAGATTGAGGAGGAAAAAGAAGAGGTTTCAGTTGAGCTGAATCAGGTCGAAAATCATGCATATGAAAGCTTCATTGAACAATGGTTTCAAATGAATACCAGGTTAGTTCAATGTTTTTGTTTTTATTCTATTAAATCATAGATTCAACAACTAATTTCGCACATTCTTGTATATTTCCATTTTTCATTTGAAAAATTGAAAATGAACATATTTTTATTACCGTTGTGTGAATGGTTAAATTGGAAATATGCTTACACATAATTAGTTTCTAATTCCCAATTAGCATAGAATAGGTAGGATAATCAATAAAACAATGTCATTTTTTGTTTTTGTTTTTGTTTTTGAATAAGTATGCTCTCCTCCGCACTTCGCGATCTCGAGGATCAGAAAGTAGGAAAGTAAGATGTCTCTAACGTTTTCGGGAAAAAAAAAATGATGTAAAAATGTTTCAAATTTTGCATTTGAATTGAGTCCTCCATTTGTTAAAATAAAAACTTTTTCATTTTAATTTGTCTTATATTAATTTGACAATTTTTGTTTTTAGGATGCAAATAAAACCAAAACATAAAAAATGAAATAACTTGAAAAATAATAATTCTTCTTTGCGCGGTCATCTTTTGACCTTAAACAATTTGCAAACAAACCAATAAAAAGAAAAACATTTAGTTTGTAATTAGAACTATAAGAATAATGCACATAAATTTTATTTGCTAGCATGACAGGCTTACCAAAAGCATGGCTATAGATTCAATTAATTTCATTTGGCCTTGCATGCTCAACCTGCGAAAACAAAAAAATCAGAATATGAAACTTTTCCAATACCAAATCTAGGCTCATCTTGATGCTTGCCTAACATACTTCTTCCACGTACGCTTTGCTTGACAATGAATAACACCTCACCGACCAATAACATTGATTTGGTTTTAATAGACAAATAAATAATCATTTATGAAATAAATAAATAAATATTAAAGAATAAGGAGAAGGGATTGCATTACAAGGTATTACATATATGAGAGAATGCCCATACAAATATCTATATTATGTTATAAACTATTTGTAAAAATGTTTAAAATAATAATAAATTAGAATGTATCCCTAAGTAACTGCCTTTTTGGCCGTTATTGAGTTAGTTTGAGACCTTAGAGACTATCTTAGGAAGGGAAGTAGAGGTTTTCAAAAGAAAATTGGGGGTGTAGGTGTGGGTGTGGGTGGAGGCGCATCCCATAGAGTATGGCGTTTTCGGGCGACCCATCGTCCTTGGTAAACCTAAAAATGTTATTTCCTTTGAGAAAGGCCTTGATATATGCAACTTATTACATACTAATGACTTGACTACGCAAAGGTTTCTTCTCGTTAGAGTTAAAACTTATAAATGAAGGCCAAACTATTTTGTCTTTTGACTCATAATGAATAACAAAGACATGTATTTTTTCCTCTGAATTTTTTATTTATTTATTAATGGTGGTCGTGAGCTTAGTATTGAATATTAAAGAAGATTTAACTCCTTGTTCGTTTTTATTATCGCACTGTGAAAATACAAACTTCAATTTACTCTAAGATCTTAAGAAGGGACATTTATGTAATGTATGGTCTTTCTTATATTTAAGAGCTTGCCTTTTGTTAAATGCATAACATCTGCAGTAGCATTCAAATAATGTCCCTTAATTTCACCCGTCTTAGCCTGAGCCTTATAAATTGCTTCCGATCCATAGAGCATTCCGATCCCATTAGTGTCAATTCAGGATATGACAGGAATATGAACAAGAAGAATGAGATGATCGTGGAGAATCAAGGACCGAATGAAACTCATTCAAAGAAGGATGAGAAAGATATTCCCTCGATATCGATCATTATATGAATATATTCTATAAAATGGATGAGAATATCTCATGGAAATTTACCTAGAAATTGCAAGAAGAACCCAAAGACAATCCCAGGGAACAGTAAAGCTTCATACGGTCTTTCTGTCCACGTGCAGGTAGTCCGCATCTTCACAGACATGTCTATTTCACCGAGTCTCTTTTCGAGACAGTGCCCAGATTGTTACGCCTTTCGTGTGGGTCAGAACTTACTCGACAAAGAATTTCGCTACCTTAGGACCGTTATAGTTACGGCCGCCATTAACCGGGGCTTCAGTCGCTGGCTTCCCCGTCATTAGGTCACCAACTTAGCATGTTATGTTTTTCTTTCTTTGGGAAAATAATTGTTTGTTTTCTTCGGGGAAATAATTCATTAAAGATCCAAACTAGCAAGTAATATGATTTGTGGAGATATTTTTTATTTTTTTGCAAATGCTAGTTAAAGAGGAAAAGTTTCACATGAATTATTAAGAATATTTATTGAAAAGAGAAGAAAGTGAACTATTGTAAGAAAGCCACTCCATTATTCATTATATAGTTATTGATTAGGATAAAGGTGGTTCGATTATTAAGTGAACTAACCTCTTTTTTATTTTTTAATAATAAAGGTTAAGTTTTATGTGCTTATTCAATGGTTTTTAGATTTAAGAGGTAGATTTTAATATTTAAATGGTGATTTTTATATTTATAATTTAGTGAGATGGTTTTGAATTATTTTAGATGGGATTGTTCATGCTTAAAAGGAAGAGATTGCAATAAGGATGAATAGTAATTTGAAAATATTCTTTATGAAAGAGACCTTGAGAAAATAAAAATAATTTGACTCAAATTAATGTTCGTAGTTCTGTCTTTCTAACATAATACTTATTTATTTATTTGTACTTAATGAATGTGTGTTGAGTCCATGGTTGGGAATTACTAAGATAATGTATTACTTATTATTATATTTATCATAGAATAATAATTTTGCACAGGATTAGTGATCTTGGAATGCAAGGAATTCATGGTTACTTGGATTTCTTTACTTTATTTTATGGATGGATTGGATAATATAAAGCAATTGTTTAAGAGCTCATATTATTAATTACATTTAATGAAGAAAAAAATAATTAAGATTAAATTGATTTATACATTTATTTGAGAAGAATGTATCCTACTTATAATAAGATTTATCCATTAATACCAACAGTCTAACTTTTTGAAAAAAAAATGTTCAGAATTTTTTTGACCACTTCCCCAAAAATATATAAAAAAAACTTTGTGAATTTTAAATATCTTACACCATTTACTTGAACTAGACTTCATGATTCAACTTCTTACAGAGTAAAAAAAGATAATATATTTTAGCATTATAGTTGCTCCAAAATATTAATAATAATATTAGAAACCAGTAAATCTACATTTTTAGATTTTGAAATAAGATAAATAAAAGCAAAAACTTATAGCTGCATAAAAAAAACTATGCAACAACTATGGTTTAAAGTGCTTCCACAAAGTTTTAGATTTTTATCATTAAAAATAGGAAGTACATGTCAAGGTTACAGGTTCCAAATTCTGCAACCATTACATATATTTATAACAATTTGATATATAATATATTTATAACAATTTGATATATAATCCATGTATTGTACCATTACATATATTTATAACAATTTGATATATAATCCATGTACTGTATAGAACTTGCTCCTATTCTCTTTTGTTGCAGTGTTGACAACGGTAACTCTAACTCCATATGTGAAGCTCCTCTGCGCACATACCAGTATTTGTCAGTGAATCACCCTGCCTTTCATTACAACTCCTTACAGGATTTTCATATAGAATCTGTTTTTTAATAAGTTCCTGAAAACGCACTGTTTTGGAATACTGTTTAAGACGACTATGGAAAATTTCTTAATGCATGAAAGTGTTTAAAAATGTAGGTCACTTTTGCTAAATTAAAATTAAATAAAAGTTAGAAAACCATTTTCAGTAATCAAAAGTCACAATAAATACGAAGTGCCGATATCATACCTGTATGTGATAAAGAAAAATCCTCTTCACAGAGCATAATTTCAGTTGTGAACATTGAGGTAGAAGGAAACAGTGACTAAAAGCGAGTTTTTAAGAGAACTTTACTCTCTTCTCTGCTCTTTCATCTTGCATCTACAAGATATATTGAAGTATTTCCTGCTCTTTCATCTTGCATCTACAAGATATATTGAAGTATTTCCTTCTTGCTGCTGTTGAAAGCAATGGCCGAAATCTGAAGGATAGGAACCTTATTAACTATTAACAACTTTAGCATCATCATGAGATGAAATCAAAGGCCGGGGCGTTTTACATGACAGAAATGATTTTCTGCTGAAACCATTGCTGCTACAACCGCATCCTCATATTTTCTTTCATCAGAATCTGAGGAGGAGGAGGAGAAGCAGAACCAGCAAAACATATTGAAAACTGGGCTTTTCTTTCTCTTGCTCCTCCATTTGTCCAGTCTCCCATTTCCCTTACCATCATCATCATGATTATTCAGTGTACTATCAACTAATTTGGAACCTAGATTTCCCGCAGCAATAGAACAAGAATTGCAGTCCATGGCTATACGTAGTGTACTGCTCCCAGCCTTAAACGCTTAATTAAAATTATCAGTCGAGACTTGTACTTATGATATGCTCTAATCTCCTGCGTGAGAGAGAGATTTATATTGTGAAAACTGAACATCACTGAACTTGGATAGCACTCCTTCAGATTCAACGAGGGCGATGAAGTGGGAATTTGGAAATTGCAGAGAGGTTGCTAGGTAGCTTTGCTTGGAGTGCAAGACAAGCAAGAAAGTTAAAAATACACACATGATTACTGGCATCTTTGACCCGACTCAATTGCTAAGTTTGTCAAAGATGGAGACATCATCCCACCTCATACGTAAGAGATGGTAGGGGTGTCCCGCAAGTTCTTTATTCTTCATTCTCGTTTGTTTATTTTGTTTTTTTTTGTTTTCACGTGATTAGAGACCCTGAAATTTTTTGTTTTTGTTTTCACGTGATTAGAGATCGTCTCTGATCACCGGAGGATCGTATTATGAGAATATCCAGCATTTAATGGCTTTTTTTTCACTTGGTTTTAGAAGAAGTAAGAGAAGCAAGCAGGTTTGGAATTTCAAATTTATTTTGTCACTTACAAAGAAATTTGATGATAGTCTTGTATTTTTCATGCCTTTCAGTGTATTTTCTATGCAAACTTATGAATGTCAAATTGCTTTGCATTTATTATTCCAAATACCATCTTACCAGAGGCACAGCACACATGATTTTGAGTATCAATCTTGTAAATTTCACAGGGCTATCTTCGGGCAGCTGAGCATAGTGGATTGGTTTGGTTTGTACAGATCATTTTCATTTGATTTGAGGTTTTGCAGGTGGACTGCTCTTCGAAATGAGTGACATTTTTTGAAGTTGAGTCTTAAAACTCTCAACCTACTTAGTACTGCTTACTCCAAAGCATTAAATCCAACACTATGGTATCATATTATTTCTCCTCGAGTGTCAAAACCCTGTAAGACCTTGCCAAGTGCCAAAGTACTAGAATTTACGGGTTATGGACAAAACCAGAGGTCAATTTGATGGTTCTCATTTTCCGATACAAGTAGACATTGACGTGTGACCATTAATCTTACATGTCAAATACATTCAAATTTGAAAAATACGTCCCCTCAAACTTCAAATTCCAAGCCTAAAAGCAAGATTTATCAAGATTTATGAGTGTTAAATAAATTCTGCCTTCTCATATTCCAATTCATATACTCGGCATTCATACTCAAAAGATTTGTTTTTAGATTTTAAGAATTCTACAAAGACAATGATCATTTTGGATGTCTTTTGAGTTATTTTATATGATTTTTTGTTTGTTAAAATTAAAAGTTATTTTGTCTTTAATTTATTGAAATTTAAAAAAAAAGTTATTTGTAAACTTTTAACCATTTTACTTTTACAACTTTCTTAATAATAATTGATATGTATCACAATGATGAAGACCATCTTGAATGCCTCTTTAAATGTGGCTCCCATTCACATCCATAATTTTTTTTTAATCACATATAGTTACACTTAATCTTTACAATGACCAAGTGCACATAATGTTATAATAATAATTCATATAATTAACATATGGATTACAATTCCAATAATAATTGACTTAAGCTATAAAAATATGATACTTTTGTCACAAAATTGTAACAAAAACAGAAAAAACAATTGCCACAAATTTTTTTAGCCATCTAATCCCAAGTTTAAATTTTAGCTTTTTTTAAAACAATTTGTTAAACCATATTTGTGAAAAACTTTCATAAAAAATTATTATATCCAATGTGTATGTAACAAACCCAATCTCCTCTTTAACTTTTGGAATGATGGGGTAAGACTTTTTTTTATAGAAAACTTCGTGCTTCAATCATGAATATTAGTCCGATTGATTATATCACCTTATCAACAAATAATAAAGTACTACCTTTTTATAAAGTTCATCATGTAATGATTCTAAGGGTAGTAGCTATTTGAAGAACATTCACTTTATCTAATTACCATACAACCTCAATATTCACCTTATTAAATTAAATCAACACAACTATCTACTTTGGCATAACAAATAAATGCAAGTTCATTTCAAGTAGGGTCTTAATTCATTATACCAAACCTTATTTCATTGTCCTCTTAAAAGGATTTACACAAAGGATTTACACAAAGAAAGTAATGGTCTGTTTGTAATAAACACAATTG
The DNA here is from genome assembly GCA_001517045.1 of Pseudotsuga menziesii. Taxonomy (NCBI): domain Eukaryota; kingdom Viridiplantae; phylum Streptophyta; class Pinopsida; order Pinales; family Pinaceae; genus Pseudotsuga; species Pseudotsuga menziesii. The sequence goes on from LPNX010232549.1 coordinate 608,162, forward strand.
TGAATAAGATCCTAGTCCTTAAGATGTATAACGTAATAGCTAAACAAATAGCTAAAAGTTTAGTGTCTCAATATAACATTACCTCTAAACAAAAATGAAAACACACATGCGCATATCCTTTGCTACATGCTATACTCTTTTGATTAGAACCACTCATAAAATAAAAATCATTATATATTTCACAACTACTAAATAAAACACACATAAAACCCATTAAATGAAATTACATGGACACCAATATACACGGTTCACCCAATCGATACGTCCACCAACAGTTGTTAATGTTTTTATTATTGTATCCAACATAAGTGGTTACAATTCAGCATCCTATTAGCTTCAATTTATTTTCCATTTCTTCAATGTCTCTTTCATAGAGAACATTTTATATCACAAATCAGCCTTAGTAGCAAGGCCTTCATTTTAGACATGGACAAATAAATACACAATCTCTGTATTTTTACGCCGAAGGTGTTTTCACAATGAAAGAAGCTGTCTCAAAATATTCCTCGTCTCCCTGGCCATTAACATCCCGACATGTGTTGCCTGGTGATTGGCGAGTTTAATGGTTAAAATTTCTCGTTATTATATCCCGTGATCCCGCAGGGGCCGAAGAAGGCGGCATGGAGTTGATCGGTTGAGTACATGTTCTGAACATGCTCAGGATTTATTCTGTCTGTTCGTATTCTTTCTGCGTAACTTCTTCCTCTGCCAAGTCCATCCTTATTTTAAACTCGCTCTGGGTTCTTTCTTATCGGTCTGCCTCTACATTTGGCGGAGATTAAAGAACCAAAGAGAAAATGCAGCTATTGCAGCAAGTACCAAATTCAAAACTCACATTTGCAATTTTGTTTTATGGCAAGCAAAATAAAAAATTGTCAAATTCAGAACTCGTTGTTTATTTCACGGCTGTTTTTTTCACGCCGTTTACACAGGGTTTTCACGTCGTTGGAGAATTATTTTTCCACAGGTAGAGAAACTTTTCCACATGTAGAGAATTCTTTTGGTAACTGAATTTATCCCTATCATCACTATTGCCATTAAAACATAGTAAATTTTTGTTTTTATAAAATTAAAAAAAAATGCCTAATTCAAAACCCACATATACAATTCTTTTTACTTTTGCGAAATAAAAAATTGTCAAATTCAGAACTCATAGATACAAAATTTTCACCACGCTGACTATTTTAATATATAAAATCTGTTTCTTTTTTTTCACGGTTGTTTTTGTCACGCCGTTTACACAGGGTTTTCACGCCTTTGGAGAATTCTTTTTCCGCGGGTAGAGAATTCTTTTGGATTTTATTTTTCAAATCATGTTTTATCTAGCATGTTTTTAGTAGCATCCAAATTAATATCAATTTGGGGTATACCCGATTTTCGATTTTCGATATTTCGAATATCGAAAACAGGAGATATCAGTTTTTATTTTAATAACGTTCATTTCTCCAATTTCTAACTTTTTCTTTTCCACATGAAAGATGAAAGATAAAAGTTTAGTTAATTATTTATGGATTATGTAAATGATGATGATTATTTGATTATTAGTATAATATATAAGGTGTAAAAACTCGCCAATATATTAAGTAAATATGTTTTTCAATTTTTTTGTATATTTTATAAAAGTAAATATATTTTCCAATTTTACAGTGTACCATAAACTTGGGATGTATGTGTTACAAAAGTCATTTTTTGAAGAAGTAAATATATTTTCGAAGTTTTTTAAATTTTATAATGACTTGTAAAATAATGTTTCTCATTTATTTATTTATTCCTCGAAAAAAAACTTAATTTTATATAATTTTGAAACAAAATTACATTTAAAAGATACACAAAATGTGTATATATGAAAAAACATATTAATAGAAAAATAATAATTCTAGCAATCCATAAATGAGCCCCCAAAAGCAAATAATATCTGTCTGCCACAGAAGCAAAAAATGCCCCAAAGAAACATCAGATGTGTAGTGCTGTTCAAAATCAATAAAACAATACAAAAATCAATAAAACAATGCAAAAATCACTTATATAGATCAACACTTGCAGAGTGTAGTAGCATAAGACCATCATATCATAACCAAATACTGACAAACCATGATAAGTGTATCAAAAATGTGCTAAAAACAATGTCCATTCTCAATTGTTCTGTAGAGGAATAATTTGGCACCTCCGAAGCACTATTTAACACCAATGGAATGGTGCCCTAGCTCTTCAAATGTATGCCAGTTCCAGGAATGTTACACTGTAGCGACGTTAATCTCAACTTTGGTTACTAGGATCAGGTGAATGTAAATAGGTGAGGAATTGTTTCTGAAGTTATTGTGAGAGTTTGTCAGAGATTGATGTTGTGTTTGTTGTTGATCAACAAGAAAAAAGAAGCCAAATCAAAACTTTGGACCAACTACGACCGGAACAGGATAATAATTGTTGCCTTGTGATATTGTAAGGAGAGGAAAAGATATTTGTCAAGAAAATATATTTAACGAAAATGGGAAACATTTTAATTGGAAAAAAAACATCTTCTATAATTTGTCCTCATTAGGTAAATGGATACTCTCTTTATAAGGGACCAACTTTTTATCTGCAAATTATTCCCAATAACAAGGCCACAATGGAGATGGTTGGACCATTTAAAATTCGTAAGTGACACATGGCTATGATCGAGTGCAAAGAAGTTATATCTGAGTGGAAAGATGTAAGAAAGAAAATTAGGAATTTTCGGAAAAACTAGATGCAATATTCAATATTTCTCATTTATACAATGAGATCATAATTTTTTAAATATATAAAAAATTAGGTAAGAATTTTTTTTTTTTAATTTATAGAAGATTTATTATATACATTATAATTATTTTTATACATATAAGCAAATAACACTTTTTTACATCTCTAGAACATTTATAGATTTATAACAATTTTTATACATTTCGACTTCCGCTTTTCCCAATGTGGAATGCGGAAATCGAAAAAGTTTTTGTTTCTTATTTCTTTTATCTTATTTCCCAATTTTTGAAAGCGGAAGTCCGGAATAATGGTATACTTGAGAATAATAAAACTTAAATCTATGAGATAATTAAATGGTGTGATAATAACAATTATACATATAAAATACATAACATGCTTTTTCATAAAATGATTTGAAATGATATTCTTTTTTCTTCCTAAGATGATTTGAAATGATATTCATTTTTCTTCATTAATAACATTTTTGTTTTGGAGTTCATAGCATGTTTTCTTAACACAATGAAACTGCTGCATGTTTATAATGTGTCATAAAAATCATTTTCTTAAGAAGTAAATATATTTTCCATTTTTTTTATAAATTTTATAATGACTTGTAAATTAATAATGTTTCTCATTTATACAATGAGATTTTTCTTTTTTTCACGGCTTTTTTTTTCACGTCGTTTACACAGGGTTTTCACACCGTTGGAGAATTCTTTTTCCACGGGTAGAGAATTATTTTGGCTTTTATTTTTCAAATCATGTTTTCTCCAGCGTGTTTTTAGTAGCATCCAAATTAATATCAATTTGAGGTATACCCAATTTCCGATTTCTGATATTTTGGATATCAAAAACCAGAGACTCGGGTTTTTGCTGAAATAATTTGTTGGCTTCTCCGATTTCTGATATTTCGGATCCCAGATATCGGAAATATCGTTTTTTATTTTAATAACGTTCATTTCTCCCATTTCCAACTTTTTCTTTTCCATATGAAAGATAAAAAATAAAAGTTTGGTTAATTATTTATGGATTATGTAAATCATGATGATTATTTGATTATTAGTATAATATATAAGGTGTAAAAAAGTTGCACAGTAGAATATAAATAATTTTGAAAAGAAAAGAAATTAAAATATATAATTATAATTGACACAAAATTTAGTAAAAATGAATAATAGTTTGTATACTCAAACTATAAATAAATAAAAAAACTATGGTTTAAGTGGGTGGTGGAAGTAAATTATTTAATTGATCAATATATATATTAAATAATAGGTTGTTTGTCATTTCATTTTATAAAGGTGGTTTTTAAAATTTAAATTATATGTAAATATTATTTAAAGATTGTTGATTTCTTATTTCCTATTTCTCATTTCATTTTATAAAGGTGTTTTTTAAAATTTAAATTATATGTAAATATTATTAAAGATTGTCGATTTCCTATTTCCTATTTCCCATTTTCGGGTATTGGAAACTGGAAATTCGAGTTTTTGTTAAGGTTATTTGGAGTATAACCAATTTCCGATTTCCGATATTTCAGAAACCAGAGACTCGGGTTTTTGTTGAAATAATTTGTTGGCTTCCATATTTCCGATTCCAGATATTTCTCATATCGAAAATCAGAAACATCGATTTTTCTATTTATAATGTTGATTCATTTGATTTATAATATTGATTCATTTCTCCTTCCGATATTTCAAATACCGAATATCAAGAATACTGTTTTTTATTTTAATAACGTTCGTTTTTTGGATTTAAGACTTTTTCTTTTCCATATAAAAAACCGGAGATCCCACATACTTTCTGACTGAATGATTGTTTTCCATTGAAAATTACAAATTTTCAATGATGGATATATACAATTATTACAAATTTTAAATTATTGTTTTAAATTCCATCGATATATGATATTATTACCTGTCCATCATCCAATTTGGAAATGGTGATTATTACTATATGATGATGACAGTACTAAATTCTAAATAATATTATTAAATGATGCAAAGTAATTTATTTTTAAAATGTGAATCAATAGCTATATTATCTTAGAATTTCTCAGAATATGGATGCATTAATTGACTTAAAGTGTATTAGATTTACACTTAAGTTTGATATATCTTTAAAAATATTATAACAAATAGTTAGGCTAGATTTATTTTATGAAAATAAAACTAATTTGATCCAAATTTAGTAGCAATTTATAGTTTATATTTATAAAATTTTACCTATTTACAAATAATTAAAAAATATTCATATTTTAGAAAATTGAATTATGAAAATAAAACTAATTTGGTACAAATTTTGCAACAATCTATAGTTTATATTTATAAAATTTTACCCATTTAGAAAAAATAGAAAGAGTCGTGATTTTTAGAACTGTATTATGAAATCAAACAATTAAGCTCGATTTTTTTAACCCAAAATTTTCTTTATTTAATCATGAACATGCGTTTAACCCATTAAAGCCAAACGATTCCAAATATTGTACATGTTCAAATCATAAACTGCACATGTTCCGACTTCCAATCTTTGATTTTTGGGATTCCGAAAATCCTATGTCCTATGTTTTGCAGTTAAGAAACACCATAAGGTCCGATTTTAAATTCCGCAAGATCCGTGTAATCGAAAATGTGCAAATCCGAAATTGGACTATTGGTGTTCCTTATTCCAAATCATAGTATTTTCCAGAATCTGACATGTCAAAAATCATAAAATTATATTTATAGTGATATATGTTAATCAATAACAACAAGCACATATACTGTGTGGCGTGTTCAACGTGCACAAGAAGAAGCCTGTCCATCTCTATCCGATGATTCAAACTGGGATGGTAATACTTTTCCGTTGTCCCATAGATTTCCGAATTCATAAATGTCATATCATGATATTTTTTGACTAAATCTTACAAAATGTTATTATGAGATCAAGATTTTCATGATGTAGTATATATCTATAATGAATTTTCTTGATTAATCTCATTTGTATATAATTCCCTTATCTCTTGGACAACTCGAAAGGTCACTTGAACGTACTGAAATATTATCATGTCATCATATTAATCGCAGAAGTGACTGTTATCCTCACTTGTTGTCAGCGTTAAGTTATCTCATAGTGTGTAAACTTCACATTTGTCACTTTATCGATGCCTTGTTATGATGGTATAAATATATCCTTATCGCTTAATCATTAAATATAAGAAAAATCTTGCTTAATCATTAAATCATCGTTAATATCACGTGCTCTAAAGACCAAATATTTCAAATCCAACATATTTCACATCTTGGATTCTGCTCCCATTCTAGGCTTTCATATCACCGTTTAAGTGACATTTCTCGTACTCCAAGAGATAAGGGAATTATATACAAATCACATTAATACCAAGTTATAGATATATACTACATCATGAAAGTCTCGAACTCATGATAACATTTGTAAGATTTAGTGAATAAATAGACCCTCCTATTGAGGCAAATATCATTTGGACCTTATTTATGGTTTTTTTATGCACAAAAATTGGACTCTTAAGCGTCATTACTTCCCTTCTCATGGTTGCGGAAGAAAAAAATGGCAACATGGTGATACCAAAGGCCGAAATGGGAAGAGATGGGAACATAAGTTTGGATTCCTACAACCGACGAAGGGGATATAGAACAAAGGAAGTGAAAAACATATGGAAATGGTTGCACCTTAGCTAGAAAAACGTATGGAAATTTAGCTAGCAAAACGTATGGAAATGGGTGAGGATTGTAGCGCAGATGAATGTCCAACACATCACTTTGTACCATTACGATTTGGTGTTTACTACCTTATTTGTATTATGACAATAATGATTATTGACGCATTTTGTTCTTTTTAAGCTTCTTCAACATTGTCATTGTGTATAAAACACTTTTGTCTAACATTAATGAACAAAATTCCATTTCCATTCATCTTAAACCTTTTTTTTCCAACAATGTCGTATATATAATGTTGTTCTTCCTAGATTTATATATAATGACAGTTTAGCACTGAAGTTTTTAAACGAAATAATCCAATGTGATATTATAATGTAATCAAAATATTAATAGAAAATAGGAATTCATGGAAACGGAAAATAGAACATACGGTGTCACTAGGAAAAAAACAGTATTCCTGTAATTTGGCTTCAAAAAGGTATTTTCCGATTCTGAAATGTCGAATTCTCGATTCTTAATTCCAAAATGTCCCGATTCCGAATTGCCGGATTGTGGATTCCAAAATGCCCAATTTCAAAAAGGTTTTAGTTCAAATGACTGATCTTGATGTCGGATTATCTTTATAATTGTTATTCGATTTTTAAATAAATTTCATATACCCAAATCAAGATATTCAGGTATATTACATCTTTAAAATTTAGGTTTATTAAGAGAAGAAATATATTTAGATATATTATATCTTTAAACTTCATATTAATTTTCCACATTCTTTTAGTTGAAATTAATATAAAAAAAAACAACCATAATATAATTTACATGACATCAATTGTAATTCTGTGTGAATATTCCATACAGACACTGCCACTACCTCCATTACTCAAGGAGTCAAATCCCAGATGTAATTTTTTCCACGCGACCATCACATTTCTATGCGTTATGACCATATCTAATTCCAAATGAAACCAACTTTACAAGTCAAAACTCCGGCAAATTTAGAGGAGACAAAAGTTACTTTTCGTTTTTGGCATTCAGGAAAGGACCATTCTGATTCCAAAAATCCTATGACAAAAGGACAATTCCTATTCCGTAAATCCTTTGTCCTATGTTTTTCAACAAGATACACCCTATGTTCCAATTTCTGATTCCCCAATTTCAATTTGCGACATTTCCAATCTCCAAATTTTGGTCTTTTCAAATAAACAAATGCTGAAGTTCCTATTTTCGATTTTCCACCACAAAACCGACAAAACTTCAATTTTGTTAGTGGTTTGGTCTTTAAAGTTTTGTTTTGTCTGTTCATATTTTTTTCTCTTTCCTATGTGTTCAAATACAAACGTCGATGTTCTTATTTCTGAATTCTGACATTTCGGAATGCGCAAATCTATGTCCTATGTTTTCCCCAATTTAGAATTTTCGAATAAGGAACACCATATTTCTTGATTTTGCGACATTTCAAATTGTAAAAATCCTATGTCCTATGTCTTCCAATAACCAACATTTCGAATTCCGAAAATATTACGTGTGAAAATAACAAACATGTTATGTCCCGATTTCCCATTTTCCGACATACACAAATATCCTATGTGTTAAAATACAATTCACAATTTCCACTTTCACAAATCTTGATCTCAAATCATCTTTAAACTTGTTATTTATTAACATAAATAATTGTCATTGGATATTTAAATAAATTTCATATACCCAAATCAACCATAGGAAAGCGTAACTGATTAACTTTAGCTTTATTAAGAGAAATAATATATTTACATATATTAGATCTTTAAATTTCATTTTTTTTTTGTAAGTCTGTATTGCTATTAATCAACTATACAAAAGAAAAACACTCTACAATTGAAGTTTTTCCAATATTTCATATATCAAAAATTGTCTTCATTGCATGCCCCTTCCGACTTAAGATCGAAAATGGGTGTTCAATAAGTTTTTTCAAAAGCATGTTCTTTCGTGTAGAAGGTAAAAACTAAAGCAATAGTAATTTTTACGGGTTTATATCCAATGAGCTAAGAACCATTAAGAGATAGTAGGCTAAAACAGTGGTGTACAGATAGCTTGGCATGTTCTTGAATATTTCAGATGCAAAACAAAGTAAAAATATATTATTGAATTTATTAGATAAAGAAATCATATAAGACAAAAAAATAATATGTTGCTGCAAGTTAATAGTGATAGTAGTGATCGCAGTGATTACATTAACATAGAGTCTGACAAAACCTTGTGAGGTTCGTGCATGAAAACGTGAAAAATAAAATAATATTATTTGCAAACAAAACAAAACCCCTAAAAATTACTATTGCTTAGGTTTTTATCTTCTCCACGAAAAACATGCTTTTGAAAAATGAAACCAAGTTTAGAGAGCAAATGTCCACCAAATTTACACACAGACCAATGAAAAATAACAGAAAGCGAATTTAAAATAGTCATGAACTTAACGGAGGAATAAGTTAAGCGAAAATGACACAAACAATGAAAATAAAACGTGAAAATCGAGCTTTTGTGGTGGAAAATTGGAAATAGGAACTTTGGCATTTCTTTATTTGAAAATACATAGGACATAATTATCATTCTCCAGTACTGCTCATTATTCTAGTTTTTTAATAGTTATTTGTTGTCTTTGGGATTTACCATTTTCGATAATTCGAATAACGAATACGTGATATTCACGTTTTTGTTAAAATAATTTGTTGTCTTTGTGATTCCGATTCTCAATCTTTCAGATATTGCAAACTCGAAACATATTGCCTTCAATATTGGTATTTAGTATATGTATATATACTCGGATATGTGGATATATATAGAAATTATATATATCTATGTCATCATATATATATTCGTATTTGGGATCAATGTCATATGTATATAATTCCCATATCTCTTGGACGACGAGAAAAATCACTTAAACGTACTGAAATATCTTAACATCATAAGAACTCTGCCCCTTTCTGCCATAACGTCATCATATTAATCACACAGCTGATTGTCACCATCAATTGTTACCTTAACATCATAAGAACGCCGCCCCTTTCTGTCAGAACATCATCATATTAATCACATAAGTGACTATCACTCTCACTTGTTATGAGCCTCAGGTCATCTCATACTATTTAAAGTCCACATTTGTCACATCATCGATCCAGTAAACAACAAACATCAAATATTTTCGCATCACAGATCACATTAATCCCAAGTTATAAATATATACTACATCATGGAAATCGCAAAGTCATAATAACATTTCGGAACATTTAGTCAATAAATAGAGCCACCTACTCAGAGAAATATTCTCTGTACCTTATTTATGGTTTTTTATTTGCACAAAAATTGCACTCGTAAGCCTCATTATTTCCCCTCTCATGGATGCCGAAGAAAAAAATCACAGCATGATATCAAAGCCTAGAATGGGAAGAGATGGGAAGATAAGTTGGCAATGCTACTTCCAACGAAGGGTCTATAGTGTCTGGAGAGACATAGGATTGGTGAATATCAGGCATTGCCTTTTATTTCTCTACTCACTGCCACTTACATAAGGGGTATCATTATTTGTTTACCCTTCTTCTCAATTGTTTTCCATCATCGTGAGTAATGAAATTGCAACAAATTTATTCTTCAGGCTTCCAAATATGTTAATATGCTATATCTTTTTAAACAGGATATCAAATGCTTTGCTCTTTCTCACGGATGGAGATTTCTCTATACCCAAATTCCCCAACTCACCATCTTCCCCACCTCAGCTCTTTTCAGGATCAAGTCTTTTAGACTGCTAAAGCATTCTTCAGACTTGGAAGCTTTTCACCTTTACAACGATTGAAAATTTAACTACCAAAACCTATGGAAATGTTTCCACGTTTTAGCTTGTCCAACATTATCATTGTGTATAAAGAAATTTTGTCTCACATCAATGAGCAAAATTCCATTTTCATTTATCTTAAGCCTTTATTTCGCATTAACATATTTCATTACTTTGGTTGTTATTATTTCCGAATTCGATTTCCGATATTTGGGATTCTGAAACATATTTGCATTTTGCATTTTGTTCTTTTCAACTTTCGCTAATATTATTCTTTGCAAATTTATTTTTGTCCACTTTCCAAAAAACGCCACTGCACATATTTTAAATTGTTAACATCTCTTTTGTGATTTCCATATGCATCGAAATACTTTATTTAAGTGCATTTATAATTTTTCATTTAAAAATTTTTAGCCTAAACAATTTAACAACTTTCTTAAGACTTTTTAAAATAATTGTGTTTAAATATGTGCCATTTTATACCATGTACACTACTCCTATTTGTATTTAGTCATACAAAGAAAGTCACCAATTCATTGAATGCAAATATATGTATTTCAAAAGCGTCGTTGGTTACCATATTAATGTAAATTTGTGTGGGCAATAACTTGGCCTTGAATGTTCCAAACTTTGCTATAACATTGGATGAATCAACATTGGAAAACTAATTGAGAGAAAAAATATGAAGAAATTAAATGTATATTTACATTATCTACAATGTTGTATGAACATTGGGTAAATTTGATTATAGTTGCTTCTATTATTTGTCAATTTTCTACAAGATCACTATATATAACTGCACGTAATATCTCATACTTGTGAAAGGCATCCAAGATAAGAGATTCGAAACGAAATACATGATGAGTTGACTGAGTTAACTTGGTTTAATGTGTGGGGTAATACTAACTTCTGTGAAGTAATACTAATTGACAAATTAGTATTATAAATCACTAACCATTTATGAGATGTAATAAATTGTATGTAAATTGAACAAAGACATTTTTTCAATGTACATTTAATATGTCAAGCTTATAATGAAAAATCCTTATATAAATCAACACATTTTATCCATTGATTTCCCATTTTTGACATTTCACATTCCGCAAATCATATGTTTTGCATTAAACAATACCCGACTTTCCAATTTCCAATTCCCCAATTTCCAAGTTGCAACATTTCCAATATAAAAAATTGTATTTTTTCAAATAAAAAAATGTCAAAGTTCCTATTTGCGATTTTCGACCTCCGCGTACCATAGATCGAAAAACTTCAATTAGGTGATCTATATAAAACCATACTTTAGTTTGGATAATTTATACTTTTTCGATTGCAAGTTATTTTTTTCATGTTTGTATTCTTTTCTCTTTGCCACAAATATTTATGGTAAATCTAGCTCTCCCATTGGAGCCTTCATCTTATTTCGCAATTTCAACTTTCAAAAATATCTTATTAAACAATGTTTTAAGATAAAGAAACAATAAATGCATTCAGTGATCTCCATGTTGGATCATTTTCTAAATTCATATTTATTAACATAAATAATTGTCATTCATTCTTTAAATAAATACAATATACCCAAATCAAGCTATTCACGAATAATACATCTTTAAACTTTAGGTTTATTAAGAGAAATAATATATTTAGATATATTATATCTTTAAACTTCATATTTTCTTTGTAAGACTACATCGCTATTAATAAATTATACAAAAATTACAAAATATAGAGAATTCTGGTCAACTGAAAACAGTGGTCTAACAACCATCCTTATTGGTTAGGAGCAAACAAAAGTACAGTTCTAGTGTAAAGAGCCTAAAAACAATACATAAAATTGAATGTCCTACCTAAGTAAAGTTTAAACAAAATTACAGAGATATTCATAATCTGCCACAATAACCCATGTGATACATGGGGGGCTACGTACAAAATTACTATGAAGAAAAGTTTCCTAGAAAACTAAAAACTAGCATAAACTTAAATCTAAACAAAAGGAATTCAAATAGACAAAAACAAAACAAAAAAAATCTCATGGATTAGCACCGCTGATAGTGACAGCAGGGTCCTGCATGTTCGGCATTTCCTCAACTATAGGAAAAGGCCCAAAGAATTCCTCGTTTGAAGATAATAGACTAGGATTCAGGGGCACGACAACTGCTTTCCCCACAGAAAAATCTGCTTTCTCAACAGAAGCATCTGCTTTCCCCACAGAAGCATCAGATTCATGAGCTCGTTTGGAAAGCTCACTAATCGTTCTAGGAACCTGAACAAGCAATGTAGATGCAGCAAGCATAGTAGGGTCAAAATTCATTGACGCAGATGGAGCCATAAAGACACTCCCACTACCTCCATCATTCAAGGAGTCAAATCCCTGAGCTAATTTTTTCCAAATGGCCATAACATTTCTTTGCGTTATGCCCATATCTAATTCCACCATTTTGGACATAGCCTATGAAATAGCCAACATAGTATGGTTCCATCTATCTAGAATTTCCTCCATAAGCATGCCCATCATATTTTTGATGATCCAATAGTGATTCGGGCTACCACCATCAGTATCATGAGCAAGGTTCTCCTTTACAAGCTTGATTTCCCACTCATCTATTATTGACTAAACTCGGGGAGAAATTTCATTGTTATAACTATCTATATTTGTCACCTGCTTCACTCGTTGCGAACGACCGCCACCACTCGCACAACGACGAGACGGTCCATGCTGTTTGGACATAATATGATGTTTCAGATGCAGAAGAAAACCCGGCAAAGGTAGACTCAATTTTTTGCAAGAAAATCTGGAAAAAACAAAAGTGCCACAAGACCCAAGCAACCAACCAAGAAATAGCTGAGAGAAATGAGAGACAAAGGATCATAACCATGCTAAAACCAACACAAGGGATGAAAGCCATTAATGGTGACAAAATATTGTTGTACCACTTCAAATCCCTCACCAAGCCAAATTGTACGGTAACGAGATAACGAAATGACAACCGGGTCAAATCGTGGCTTAGCTGAGTACTGACAAAAATTCCTCCACAAGGACTAATTAATGTCGTATCGAACCAAATGCAAAAGGACAAATAAGATTAGTTGTACCAGTCATCGCGCGTATACACAAATTATTATAAACCCCGCGGAGAAACAAGTTACATAGAAATAATGCTAACAAAAATAATGAACTCCTTTTTCTCAATGACTATTTAACCGATCAACTGCATGCCGCCTTCTTGGGTCTTGTACAATCACGAGATACAATAACCACAAAATTTAATCATCATTGTGTTGTACCTAAAATCACGAATCGAAGCTGTTGTAGCACTGGAAGCGCCACTCTTCATGATGGATGTGACTACCGAATCAAGTGTAATCTAAGCATTAAAACTCAACTGATGACCAAGTTGGCCAGTTTTCACAGCAATACCCATTTCATTAATTCCTAATGACTGTAGAATAGGACAGCAAGACCCGCTTCATTAATGCATAATTACTACAGAATACGTGGAAATATGATCGAATGACAAGCACAACGTGGTTCTGCCACAATAGCACCAACAACTATCCATTGAGTTGTAGAGCATTTAATGTTGTTGCAACACGCCTCATCACCTTTGGATCTCAACCATCTCAAGAGGCAACAATCATCAAGCTTGTTGCATCCGCATTAAATGCTCCGCAACTCAATAGATTGTTGTTGTCGTCAATTTCATCCTTGCTAATTTGACTCTCATCATCTGCATCCAAAGTTAAAATTCATATTAATTAATATAAATACTTGTTATTATTTAATCTATAAACTTCATATACGAAAAATATAAATGCAATACAATTAAAAAAAAAATCGTCTCTTGTAAATTAAAAAAATCTTAAAAATTTACAGTGTAAATTAAAAATGATTATTCTTTTAAATTATTATATTTTCATGAATTCTTAACTCATATCTCTAAATTAAATAAAATCATATAATTTCCAACATATATAAATAAATTCCCATTTTTTAACACGATACCCGATTTCCCAAATTGGATATTCAAAACGGGAAATTCCAATTCTTGTTAAGGTTATTTGCGGTATGCGTGATTTACTATATTATCCAATAAGTAAAATCATATATTCCGATACACCATTCCACAATTTTCGACATTTCTAAATCCAAAAACCCTATTGTTTCAAATAAGGAACATCTCCATGTTTCGATTTGCGATATTCGACATTTCGGAATCCGAAAATACTATATTTTCCAAGAAGCAATTTTGAAATCCGGAAATCCTATTGTTTCAAATAAGGAACATCTCCATGTTCTGGTTTGCGATATTTGACATTTCGGAATCTGTAAATACTATATTTTCCAAGAACCAACACCATATGTTATAATCTCCAACATTTCGGATTCCGAAAATGCTAGGTGTGAAAATCCAAAAATCCAGAAAACCTATGTTCAAATACGAACATGTCCATGTTCCTATTTCTGATTCCCAATATTTCAGAATTTCGAAATCTATGTCCTATGTTTTCCAATAAGGAACATGCTATGTTCCGATTTCCAATTTTGCGACATATCCAAAATCCTATTCAAATACGAATATCTCCATGTTCTTATTTCCAATTTTCGACATTTCGGAATCCAAAAAGATATGTCCTATATTTTGCCATAAGCAACACCATATGTTCCAATTTTTTATTCCCCAATTTAGGATTTTCCAATAAGAAACATCCAATATTCCCATTTCCAATTTTGCGAGATATACATAAATCCTATGTGTTCAAATACAAACATGTCCATGTTCCTATTGCCAATTTTCGACACTTCGGAATTCCGAAATCTAAGTCACATGTTTTCCAATAAGAAACATGTTATTTTTCAATTTCTGATTTTGCAACATATCCACAAATCCTATGTGTTCGAATAGGAACATGTCAATGTTCCTATTTCCGACATTTCAGAATCCAAAATCTCGATCTTCACGCTTTATTTTCCCTGTTCGTATTATTTTCGCATAAGTTATTCCTCCGCTAAGTTCATGCCTATTTTAACTTCGCTCTCTGTTTTTTTTTCATCGATCTCCTTGTAAATTTGGTGGAAATTTTTTCTCTAAACTTGGGTTGATTCTGTATATCGACCTGATAAGCTTTAACCACCGTTTTTAACTGATCAGTGCTTGAGAATGATAACGACATAGATCAGCAAAGCTTTGTAGTGACCTTGCAGCTTTAGGCTAAGTTCCATACCTAAAACAAGTATATCATAAATACAAATACCTATAATTTTATTGAAATAGCATGAGTATTACACCATTATGAAGGTACATAACCAATACAAGTCACAACCCTTTTGTCACACAGCAGGAGTAAGAGCGAATTAAAACACAACAAGGCAGTGAGAGTCAATTGAAACATAGGAAGGGTGTTTCGGCATCTCATGAGCAACATTTTCAATTAGGAAAAAAACTAATACCTACCATTTTATTGACAGGCACAACATAACCACTAATACCTAACATTTTATCGACAGACACAACATAACTAATAGCAATTTCTGTACTAATAGTGCAGTAAACTTGGTTTGATAATATTGATAACTGTATAATAACACTTAAACAGACTGAGTAATCATTTCAAGATAAAAGTACTCCAAGATATAAAAAATAAAGAAAAAACAAATTAATGTGCACACATGCAAATCAAGATTATTTCTTCCAACTTACTTTAGAGCAACTTAACAAAATAAAATAGCAAAGAACAATATCCAAAGTGTTAAAAACACACAAATTGCAAGTACCCAATAACACAATGTCTATTTATCTTCAAATAAGATTACACAGTTAGAGAATAGTTTCTATGTTTCCATAAGGGCAGTACACCACTTGCCAAATAGCTCCAAAATCTCATCGACTTCTTGAAAATGAGCACTCCTCAACTGAATTTCGTTCTTGCAAATTTTGGAGGAAATCTCCTCCTGTCTCACTTTCTTCCATTGTTTAATGAACACCTTTATCTGAGCTATTGAAGCATGAGGAGCTTTGATCCATTTCTCAATTTGTTGCACTGTCAGCTGACTGATTTGTTGGATCAACTCTTTCAAATCATCAAACTCCTTTAGAACTTCTTCCAAATGAAGTTGGTGCGAAGGTGCCTCATTGATAAGATCCAAAACAAGAAAACTCAAATATGTTAGAAAATTCTTTGAATCCGACACCTTTGTTCACAAACCATTTGTCCTGAAATTATTAAACCTTCAACTGAATCGTAGATACCCTCCCATGCCTGAATCGCAACTTCAGTTATTTTCAGTTGTAACTTGTTTAAAATTGGCAAGCCATCAGGTCTTTCCTTAATATAGTTTTTCCAACTTGTTACTTGTTCTAAAGAAGCAGGTGCTTTTTTTAGCCAATCATGGTGATCCTCAACAGTTTCAAAATGTTTGCTAAATTTTTCATACAACCCTTGCATCTCATCAAAACAAGTATACAAATCTATCATAGCCTGTCAGAACTCTTCCTGCAATTTACAGAGTACTTGTTTGAAATCCTCAGGTGTCATATCTAGAAAACATGAGGCTTTCAAACCTACTTGAGCATCTTTCAACTGCTCATTGACAAGAGCAATTTGCTCTACTCATTGCTGATTCACAACCTCTGCATTCTCAAGCTAGTGCCTCAATTCTCCAGCTTTCATCTTCCATTTCTCCACTATGTATTCATGTTCTCGTTTCAACATACCAATTTCTTGTTCATGCCTATTTTCTGCCTCTGCTAAGTCATGTTTCAACTTCTCCAATTCCTTCTCTTTTTCACCAAAAGCCAAACTTAATTGTGAAACTGAGTTAAAATTAGCTCCAGCGAAAAATCCCATGGCAACTGCTGCGTCCACTACTCCTTGCGGAAGATCACTTGTATCTTCCTTCCAAATAACTTGACCAAGGCCAGGCACATGTTTTCCTGAGCTTTGTCTCGCTTTCTTCGCTCCCCTTTTAACCACATCTTTATACTTTTTACCCCAATAATATTTTCCCATGGATACCACTACATCTTCTCCAAAATATGCTATCCCTTCTGATGATGAATTCATCTCGTGTTGGATGGTAACCAACAAATTAGTTTCCATTTAGTTTATAGGAATGTCTATCCTGAGTGGGGAAATGTCCATAGGACTTGAGGTAGAGGCAAAGGTGAGTGATGTAAAAGAACTAGACATAGGAAAATATTCCTTTTTTAGAAATACTCATAGAGACGGAAGGAATGTCGTCCTTAAACAGCTAGGGAATTTGCGATGTAGGACAAGTATCAATGAGTGAATTAACTGAAAAAGTGGTCATGCTAATAGTAGCTCCATTTATTGATCACAAATTTACTTCGGAAAAATTATGCCGAGAAGATGATGAACCTAACATATTGGGAAACATTTGCATATTCGACATAGTTATAACTACCTCAGGGACTTGTTCCACATTCATATTATCAATCTCAATCTGACCTGAAGATAAACAAATTATCTTCTGTGCAGAAGCATCTTCGACATGAGTTTGCTCTTTCTTAGCAATTGAGATCGAAGGCATGAGCTTTTCTTTTGTCAGTGCTTCTACTAGTTGAGCCCGTTCACAACATGTTTCAGTGAGAGCTTGTTCTGACCATTTCTGTAGCGTATCTTCCATTGTGCCAATACAGAAGCTGGATGAGCCTTGAAGGACACGTTTTCTTTTGTCCTTGGGTTGAGCAACAAGAGCAACAACAAAAATTGCTCCATCCTCTCTCGCTTCTTGTTCTATCTTTTCCTTTTCAAGATCTTCTTTTATTTTTAGTTTATCTCCTCTTTCTCAAACAATTCTTGTCTTAAGATCCTTTTGATACTTGTCCAAAATCAACTTCGTCTCTGGATCAGTAATTTTATCTATTGCCTCCTGAAAATTGGTAGCTCCTCGAAACATGGAATCATCAGGTTCATTTTCATGAATGTATTGGAATTTCAAGTGCTCATGAGAAAACAAAGCAGCCAAACATCCCATTGGGTCATGCATTCTTTTAAATGCCTCCCCCAGTTTCATAACAGAAATCTACTTTCCCATCGAAGACACATGAGCAAGACTCTGTAGCGTAAGGTTGCCAATATTCACGGGAAATTTCAGCCAGCTCTTCTTCTTATGTTTGGTCAACTTGGGTAAAACGCCATCAATAACAGTCTGATATGTGAATTCTTGAAGCACCATTTGGTCTAGAACTATTCTAGGAAGCAAATGGACTATATTACTGCCCCAAATTCTTATGTAAGAGAAATATTGTCCTACATACCAGTCGCCAAACATTGAAATCATTTCCCTAGAACTTTTAGAGAATGCAGGAGCATCAGCTTTAAAAATATTGTAGTACATTGAACTGAGAAATAGGTCACAGAGTTCATAAACACGAGGGATGAAATTGTTGGCCCACATATCAGCGCAATATATATGAACCGGTGGAGATTGGTCGGTCCAATTCCAATTTAGAGCCGGGAAAGCAGTCGACGCACAAAATGCATCCATTACAAACCCTAAGATATAGAAATATGGTTTACAATTCTCAGGGGTTTTCCATATTTTTCAATTTCCTCATGCAAATTAAACGACAGAATTTGCGCCCAGTTGAATGGATCACCTGTAAGCAATATATGGTTCACCAGAGGAACCCACTTCTCTTTGAATGACGAACAATTGGGTAAACCATATAACCTGCAAATCATAGCGCACAACAAGGAAAACAGTTCCCTGAACCAAGATACTGGATATGCTAGAAGTGAAACAGGAATATCAAGTGTTGGGTCTTGCAACCAACATTTCACCACTTGTTCGTAATTCAAATTGGCATGACTTTCGTCTACAAATTTCGATGAGAGAAGCCACTTGGGAGTTGGCAAAGCATAAGCCCTAGCAAAAATATCTAGATGAAACGAAGCAATAACGACATTATGGATATCATGAAATATTCTTTCCTTAGGGTCTACGTGGTTCAATGCCCACTTAACAGGGTCCGTGTAAGGCATAAATGGGGGTCTGGCAGCAACGCGATGGAGCTGAGAATTGCGTATCTGAAGGTATACAGGTTGGTCATGATCAACATAGGAAAAGTCAGCATTGTCAAAAATAGTATAAATTCTGGACCACTCTATATTTAAGCCCTGAGACACATAACCATTGGTGTCAGTGAAAACATTGGCATTAGGATCTTTGTTTTTGTGCTCTTGAAGAGCCGTTTTAGATCAGGTATTCCTGGTTGTGGCAGATGCCTTCTCTAATTGAATTTTAGCAACCATGTCTAAAAACAACCTAAGTTCAAATTTACTAGAAAAAAACAATCACACAGCGAAAACTTATAGGTGGAAACGCTCTGAAAGTTACAACTTCGACCGATGTGACACACAGGATATGCACTGTAAAAAAGCCCTGACCAGACTAAAAAAGCATCAATAACAATGATAAAACCCTAAATTCGAATACTAAAAAAGCAAACTCAAACGACCAAAAACGAAATTCGGAAACATAAATTAGTCGTAATTTCCTATGCATAAACAGAAATTGACAAATTTACTTTTGATTTTCCATTTGCGGAATCCCAAAGTGTCGAAAAGAGTCATGTTTCCCGTTTTCGATATTTCATAACCCTCATTTTTCCAACCGTCCCGATATTTCCCCCCGTGACCAAAATCTTTTCCATCTCTTGGCAACTGTTTATTCAGTTTATACTAGCAATTGCCCCAAAAGGTGCAACAAAACGTCGAAGGGATCGATGGTTGTTCGTGATACTAAATAATGAAACCAATCTTTAAGAAACAAAACAAACATGGATTAAAGAGGTGTAGATCATAAAAATCATCATTCATCAATTCTTGGGAGAAAATAGACTCCATCTAGGAGCAATTTGAAAAAAACAATGTTCACCTCTAGCAAATCAAAACAAAGAAGACACTAAATTGATTAAACATATACAAATGTATAGTAGTTTTGAGAAGCAATCTTAAATTTTAGAGTTTTTGAATCAAAATTATCAATTAGTTATTAGTAACAATAGGTTGATTTGATTCAAAACTTATTTCATATAGAGCTCTTTTGTACCGAGAATCCTACCAAAAAGTTTCACTTGTGAAAATAGTCAAACATAAATGTAAATTAGATTTGATCATTTATAAAAAAATATTGATTTTTTTTAAAGTCTTAAATGCAAACCGTTTTCCATAGATTCCCTAAAAACATTAACTTAACTTGCACAAATATTCTGAGGCATAACAAAAAATGGTTCTTAAGCATGAAATAATGACAAGGAACCATCACTTACAAACCATGAACACAAAAAATTGCTTGAAAATTGTATGGTCCATCACTTATACGAAAACAATGCAAAATTGGAGTAGATATTGTAACTTTGTGAATAGCATTGTATGCTTGAGTTGTGTTTGGGATATCACTAGAGCTTGATCTCACAAGAGGACCATGAACATGGAAATGATTCAACTATCTACAAGATTGAAAGTACCTAGGACATGTTTATACATTTGAGGATGACCATATTATCAATCAAGGTGGTCCCTAATGGTTGGCCTTGAGCGCACTGAACGAGGATGAGAATTATCTCATTCCTTGATATCATTTTGGGCATGGCATGCTCTGATTTGGTTAGTTTATAACATATGATCAATATTGCATATCCTAGATTGACTTGGTCAGCCCTAAACATCCAACTTGTCATTTGTGTTACTTTTCCATATTGGGATGCAGTGCTAATGAGCTTCGGTGGTCGTTGAAGTGGCATAGTGAGGTGTCTGTTGAACTGGAAGCTGAATTGGCACCAAACAGATCTGACATTGGTCCTAAAAGATCAGAACATTGAAAATTTGGCATTAATCACACGCCAAAGGGTGAGTGCAATGAAGAATTGGTGTTGGTTGCGCAAGAAAGCAGTGTGCTACTCTCACACACTAAGATTTGGTAAAGGTCTAGCACTCATCAAAAGCGTCCAAATGCACAAATCTATTATTCATTTTCTCTTAGGAGATATCCATAACTTTTTTCATCTCTATATTGATTGAGTTTCGCATCATCACCCAAAAATCTTCAACTACTAAATGTTACTACTCCATACTTGTAGGATACCAAATAAGCATCATCTTACAAAAATTTTCACAATTAATCCCAGTAGTAACGCTCCAACTTTTGGTATGCAATATAACTTTATAGCAGCAGAAAATAACAAAAGGTTCACTTTCATGCCATATGTCCAAGGTAAATGTAGCCTCTTGCAAGACTAAAGAGTAAACAGAGATATGCATTGATTTTAACTTGTATCTGAACCAAATTTTGAAGCATAAATGAGGTGGTTATTATTGAAAGGCATCCAATTTGACCCTGCTACAGGTTCGTGTCTATTGTGGTATGTTTATACAAAATGAAGACAATTGGCAAAATTTGATTGTTTATAATTCAAACTCAATCACAAACATCATTAAGCATTTTACCAGCCACCTGTTGGTTTCCTAAAACAAAACTCATTTCTATTGTATATCTGCAATGATCATGCATTGCAATTTGTTGTAGTGTTGCCCACAGATACGTTCAGCGCTGCAGGTTATATATCAATGTAGTTTGACTAATATCTAATCTCTACTATAATGAGAAATTCATAATTGGATCTTATTTCTTTATTACAGACTTACCATCGAGCAGGTATTCTGGAGCTACATATCCAAATGTCCCTACTATATCAATATTTGTATTGGCAGCACATCCTACAGTTGTTACTGCCAGTCTAAAATCTGAAAGCTGCATCCATAGCTAGTGGTTAAATAGTGGTGATTAAAATACATTCTACTCAGGAAATGTTTGACTTTGGACCATGTGTTTTATTGCACATAAACTAAGATGGATAAATAAGTTTGCAAAAGCTACTTAAAGTATAATTCATGACAAGCAGAAACAAATGAATACAAATAACTGAACATCAAAACTTTTTAGCAAATAAAAATTGAAGATCCATATGAATATTTTTTTGCAGAAAATAACTAATGTCTACTATCCATAAAGAACTAATAGGAGAAACAGCAGCACGACAACGAGATACCCATCTCACCCCATCTCCCATTGAATACAATGCACATGCCTTAAATGTATTCAATATGGCTATTCGTTAGTTACATTACATGAAACTTTCTTAATGCTTCACAACAATGTTCCCAAAGTAACTAATAAATATTATTTAAGAAACATTCAGGGTAAGTGGAAAATCGGAATACATCTTTAAACAGAACTTTGCCCTCACCTTGGCATTGAAGCTTGCATCAAGAAGGATATTTGATGATTTGAAATCTCGATGAATCACTGCAGGGTTGCAGTGTTCATGCAAGTGTTCTAGACCCCTATAAAAGAATAAAAAACTTCAAGAAAGAAAACCATGGTAATCCTGAGCTCCCAGGGTAATAGACGACCAAGTAAAAAAATTATTTCAATTTTTCAAGTCTAGCAGTAGGGAATCAAATTAATTGTCTTAGAATTACCTTGCTGAATCAAGGGCTATCTTCATGCGCATAAACCATGTAAGTGCAGATCTGCGAGATGGCCCTGACAGTCCAGTACAATTTCTCAACAAAGGATAACTGTGAAAGGCTGATGGCCTACTAGTTTATCCATGATGAATGATATTTTCAAGATTTTTTAAACAATTAAAAGGGCCAGGATTCAAAAGATAGGAAATATTGAACTTGCCCAATGGTAAGGAGAAATATACCATGTAATTGGTCTTCCAAAGAGCCATTCTGCATCATATCATATACTAAGAACCGTGTATTTTCATGGGCACGGAACCCAAGCAAAGAAACAAGGTTTGGATGTCGGATTTTGCTCATCAAATCCACTTCATTCTGCAATCAATGACCATACCAAGAGATGGATTCAGCAAAGCTTCTTCTAAAACTATACGGAGAATACAAAAACATAGTGCAATTCGATAAATATAGCACATAACCAAATCGATCACAAAAGAGCAACATTAGGGCATCCTCCAAGAAAATGCCTTCACTCATGTCTTCGTAAGTTGGAAGAAGCAACAATCTTCTCGCAAAATAATGCCTACAACGTTTTCAATACCTACCTGAAATTCATGCTCAGCCTGTCTGCTACTCTCATCTAAGCTTCTTCACGGCATCGAAGGAATCATCATCAAACCTGGCTTTGTATACGCACCCAAATCCACCCTCTCCAATAATGTTATTGCTGCTGAATTTATTTGTACCTGCTTGCAACTTAGAATATTCAAATGTAGTTGCACATCCCTTCTTCTTAGAAACATAGGAGTTCAAACGATTCAGGAGAGGTATGAGTGTAATACTCCTATAGGCATCTGTGGAAACACAGATAAAAGTCAACTTGTTGAGTTACTCGTCTGAGATCAAAATAATGACACTGTAACTAATCTAGCTCTCATGTAAACAGAAGTCAATGGTACCCATGGATTGCTATAATTTGTTACAATCCAAGCTTTTGATTTTATCAGATCATGAAATTAAGAGTCATGTTTATTATGTTAAGAGCATGAGAAATAATATTTTGAGGAGAGAAAAGAGGAACTCTTATTGCCATGTAAACAATTCCAAGAGACTGGCAGTAATGCATCCTACTTCTTGTTATGTGTACACACATCCAGAAGCTATCCACTCAACAGGGGTAGGGATGGAATTTCAGCCCCAAATCCAATTAAATAATATGTTTATAGGTGGCAC
Organism: Pseudotsuga menziesii; assembly: GCA_001517045.1. Taxonomy (NCBI): domain Eukaryota; kingdom Viridiplantae; phylum Streptophyta; class Pinopsida; order Pinales; family Pinaceae; genus Pseudotsuga; species Pseudotsuga menziesii. The sequence goes on from LPNX010232549.1 coordinate 632,084, forward strand.
CACTCCCTTGTTGGTATATAAATCAAGAGAGGGTTTAGTTTCGTACATTGAAAGGGATAAGATATGACATTGTGGTGATACCGACCTGAGGTGTTTGGATCTGAATTCCGCTTGAATGCATTTGGTTGAGATGATGAAGGAGCAGAGTTGTAATCCTTTCTATACAACCAAGTACAAACTGAATAAATCATGATACACCCAATAAAGATCAGCAGTATGATAATTGCTAAGAGTAGTCCTTTGTTGATGCGATGAGATTCTTTGTCTATCTGAAATGGAGAACCTATGTCTGAAACCACAACCCTTTTTGCAATTATCAAAAGAACAAAGCATGTTGTATTTTCATAACTTGTAGAAAAATGCAAACAAGCTATATTCAATTTGAGAGATTTCAATTTCTGAAGAAATCTTGCACGGGTTCTTTTTTGGGTATAAATATATTCTTCAAAATTTTAATGGAAAAGATGGCTTTGAAGCTCTTACCGGTTGAATTGTGTGGTTTAGTTGGTGCATTTCCTCTTGGTAGGGGATCATCAAGTAGGGAAGCTGATGACAGTGGAGAATGTAAAGAAACTGATGCAGAAGTAGACACCAGTAAAGAACGTCCCTTGGCATTCTCAAGTTTGTAAAAGAGAGAGAGACTGAGAATCAAAATGCACAATAAAACTGAATACCCCATCTTGAAAATCTATTGTGGCCCGAGCTGCTCCATGGGACGCCCAACCTTCATTGGACCGATTTTCATCTTCATCCAAAGACCTGATATTCTGCATTCCTCTTGCGGAATCTCTAGATGCCTGAAAATAACTACTCCCAGCCTCCAGATCATAGCCACATCTCTCCACCATCAGCATCATGCCATCAAAACTGTCACCAGAACCCATTCCACCCCCACCCAGAATGCCAGACAAATCAGCATAATAAGGTTGCATATTGCCGAATTCTCCCGGCCCCTGAACCACCAATACATATCTACCCTGCAAATTGGGTTTCATGGGCATCCTCGATCCTTCATGCTGAACTTCAACCTCAATCCCAACCCTAACCCTATGCTCATCGACATAAAAATTAGCGCCGACAACACAGATTCTATCATCGGATTTATTAACCACCAAAAGCTTATCATTAGGGCGATAAAAGGACTGTGCGTTTAATAAATTAAAGGTTTCCGATCCCAAATGTCTGTACACAGATTCCTTCTCCCCCGATTCTCTCAAATTCTCCTCCATATTCTTTAACCCTTGCCTCGGCATAAAATCTCATTCTTACGCTGACATAAAAGCTACCAAATAAGAAAAACAATACTAATAATAACACAAGCACATAATCATTCAAATTTCATACCCTGCAACGAATTCCCAATTCAAAAACTGATATTCAAATTGGGCTTTCTGTTTCCCGATAAATAAAACCCTCATCGGATTCAACGGAAAGAAAAAGCAACAGACAAAAACCACTAAACAGAAAGACGGTTTTAAGAAAACTGATTATTTAAAAATAATACCTGGAAACTTGGCAAGCTGTGCCTATAATTGCAAGACCAGACACGCAACTAACAAGCTGTGAAGATTTTCTTATCGAAAACCGCAATGAAGATCTTGCGCATGGTTCTCTTCTTCTGCGAAACCCTTCGTTGAGTGCATTCGAAACGTTGGAAGTCACAGCTGAGTTTACCCATCACCAGAAGACCGTGAGCCTGGATGCCTGCATCCCAGGCTCTGAGAATCACGAGATCGTGAGCTTCATTGGAGGAATTGATCTCTTCGATGGAAGGTTTGATGATGAGATCCATTCGCTGTTTAGCACGTGGCAAACGTTGGTTGTGCAACGAAATTGACACGTGACAACAAATAATTCGCGGAAGGGTGGGAACTGTGTCGAAAACCCGACCTCTGAGAAAGACGTCTTCAACGTAAATATATATAGTTACCAAAATCATTGGAGGAAATATTGAATAATTTATAATATATATAGTTACCACAATCATAGGAGGAAAAAATACATGTGTATCTTACCATTTATAAATGACGTGTATCAATTTATCTTTCTTCCTCGTATGTTCAAGAGGTTAACCCGAGGTCCTTTCCCATATTTTAAGATGAATGTTCAAAAAGTAAATCTAATACTTTAGTTTTTACAAAGTATTTTTATCATAATAATAAAAATAGTATTTAGCTTTTTTATAGATTTATAGGTAATAAATGTCTTACTCTTTACTTTCTTCAAGTGATCCTAATACTTAAAATAATACCCTTCATCATATCATGGTTTTTTAGTCATTTTCACCTCACTCTAGTGGATTCATGCTTGTATAGTTAAGTGAAGTAGCGAAGGGGATGAAACTATTTTTCATATAAATATACTCTTTTCTGATCTAGAAAACAAGATCTAATTTACACCATTTATTCAGCCTCTAGTCATAACAGTATCAAATTTGAAAAAAATATGTCAACTAATAGAAATAAAAAAAAGTTCAAAGATTTTGAAGAAAATAAATAACATCAACCTTAAAATATCTAATAATTGATTTGATTTAATTTGAGAAAATAAATCTTAATAAATTGTTATTTGATTGAGTCAATAAATATTAAATTCAAGATTACATATTAAATTAACCATACCAAATGTTGTCGTATGAGGGAATAAAAACAGTAACAAGCAACTGTCTCACAAATTGATAATCTCTTTATTTACCAACTTGTTATTATTCATATCATTTGATTTAGAGAATTAAACTTAAATTGTTTAATCTCTTTAGCCTTAGTCTAAAAAATAGATGATTATAAGATTTTAAAAAAATGGATGGAAATCTTTCAAAATCCAAGTTACAGTTGTCAAGTTTTGGAATTTTGGGTGCCCTATATCCCTGCCAAAAAAGAGTATACCTGCCCAAATCGTCCTCAAATTTTTAGACGTCACCATCTCTTTATTTACCAACTTATTATTATTCAAATCATTTAATGTTGTTTAATAGAGAAAATTGAACTTAAATCCAAGAATAATGTTTAACTAACAATAGCCAATGTTGACTTGTGACCATATAAAAATAATGGCAAATGAAAACCTCAAGAACTATTATTTTCTAATAAAAAAAACAATATATAAACTATTAAATTACTCTCTAATCATAAGAGTATCAAATCTTAAGAAACATGTCAAGTAACAAACATAATAATTAAAAAAAAGTTAAAAAATTTGAAGAAAATAAATAACATCAACCTTAAAATATCTAATAATTTATTATTTAACAAACATAATAAAAAAATTGAAAGATTTGAAGAAAATAAATAACATCAACCTTAAAATATCTAATAATTTATTATTTAATTTGAGAAAATAAATCTTAACAATTTATTATTTGATTGAGAGAATAAATCTTAAATTCAAGATTACATATTAAATTAACTATACCAAATGTTGGCTTATTAACTAATAAAAATACTAACACACAAATTGGTAATCTCTTTACTTACCAATTTCTTATTATTCATATCATTTGATGTTGTTAGATTGAGAGAATTAAACTTGAATTCAAAATTAATGTTTAACAAATAATACCCAATGTTGACTTGTGACCATATGAAAATTATGACAAATGCGGGCCTCACCAATTAGTAATATCTTTATTTACCTAGACTTTAGCAGTTAAATCGCTAGACAGAGGGGGCAAACAAGGGGGTCTCATACCCAATTTGGTGTAGCTTGGCGGTGACCTTAAAAAAAGGTTATTATTATTATTATTTGATGTGAAAAAACTCTATTACTCTATTAAGAGCAAGATACGAAAGGCCTATGAAGTTGTAGATATTTCTTTTGTACTTGCATTATTCATTGTGTGTGTCATTTTCCATTGTATTAAATGAATTGTTTATTGACTTTAGCACTTAACTTATCACAATCACACTTTAATTTTGGGATATTTATACAATGGTATAATGGATTGAATCGAAATTAAATTAACTTTATATTGTGTTAGTGTTTTAAATTTTTAATGTTAATAATATGATATTTATAATAATAATTTAATTTTTAAATTATGATCTAACTAAACATTGAATATCCTTAACTAACATATTAATTGGTGTATGGGTTTTTTTTGTGATATAAAGAATCATCATCAAATGCACGAATTTATAAAAATTAAACATAATAAATAAAAAATATTTATTAACATTGAATTTTTCTCCTATAATATAGATTAGTGGAGGATAATATGTGCATGACCCTAAAGTAAGTAAAAGCATAGAAATTTGAAATATGCCACTTGGATTATTTCATTTGCTATGATTGTTCGCTTAGACTTTGTGAAGTTCCTCTCAGTGATGAGATGTGGATTGAGGGGTATTGCCATGTCAATCATAGAAATTCTTCTCCTTTCCTTATGATAAAGTTATGGTTTAAATGGGATGTTTCCATGGGACCATGTTGCTAACCACGCCCCTTAATCCTAGGTTGACTGGGTGCATTTGTGTTTATTTCACGCATCTTAGTTCTCAAAGAGTGTCAAAATTTAGGTGTGGAATAATAAAATTCCCCAACATGCTTCGGTGCGTCAACCTCTTGAATATTACCGTTCGGTGTCTAATAGAACACTAGATAAACCTTTGACTCTCTCTCTTTCTCTCTCTCTCTCTCTCTCATGAGAGAGAGAGAGAGAGAGAGAGTCGAAGGTTTATCTAGTGTTCTATTAGACACCGAAAGGTAATATTCAAGAGGTTGACGCACCGAAGCATGTTGGGGAATTTTATTATTCCACACCTAAATTTTGACACTCTTTGAGAACTAAGATGCGTGAAATAAACACAAATGCACCCAGTCAACCTAGGATTAAGCATGTGGGGTAGTTCATGGAAATCAAATTTTGCAATGGGTTGGATACACCACTACAAATTTGACTAAATTTAAAAAGAAAAACTATGAAATTCAACCCATGCAAAATAATTCATCTTCTTTCTTTATTGATTGAGAAATCCTAGTCAATTGAGATAAGACTACAAAGAATTTTTTCAAACCCACAATTTTCTACTAATTACAAGTACATTATAGTATGTCAAATCTTGTACAAAAATAAATATTTAGTCATTCTTTAGATGGAACTCATATACCATCCATGGGATGCATGGTGCTCATCATGGTCTTGGAAAGAACTTAACCCATGAAATACCCAAGAAAAGAGTGATTCTATTTTAGACTTTCATATACCTCATCTTACCTTATAGAATAACCAAGGAAAGAAACTTGTTACCTTATCTTATACCTGTTGTGGAAAATTGTGGATCATTTCAAATCCATCATGCTCCTTGCTATTTACAAAATTCACTTCCATTATGGATGGAGTTTGGTTGTACAAGTATTGTCACCTAACAAACAAGAATCTAGTTGACTTGGGTTCAAGGAAAAGAAACTATGAATAAGAATCAAGAGTATATGATTTGGTACATGATTCAACAACAAAGGTTTCCCTATTCTTGAAAATCAAACTCCTCAATGATGTATTTACTTCTTGGATTTTACAATCCACATTGCGTGTGTGATGTGTTCATATAGCGTGCGTGATGCTTTTCCATATCCTACATGTCTAGGTTTGAATTCAGTGGGCCTAGTGTTTAAAAACGGGTGTACAATCTTGTGTGGGAAATCTTATTTTTCATAATGTGAGTGAGGTTTACAAAACTTCGTTGCATCTAAAAGGATGACCAACTTCGTGTGCATGTACAAAGCTTCTCTTTAAATTTGAAATGTCGAGCATTTAGTTACATCAAACCATCTAAATCAATCATATATGTCATTAATGTCATAAAAAAATGTATCCAGTGTATCCAATTGCTTGTATTGTCACAAGCAATTGTAAACAAGAACACACATAATCTTCATTTGCTAAAGCCTACATTCAAAATTGTTAAGTTGAATTTTAAGGAACTACGTAAGTATTGTATAAGAAGAGAACTTATTGACACATTTAACCAGATAGATTTTTGGGCCTTCATTGGTAGGTTTCCATGTTTGGGCATGAAACTAATTGATGCAGTTAAGGGACTAGTGCAGAGTTTTTTGCATAATAATGCTAGGCCTTCTTCAAACCAAAAGGATGTGCTAAAAATGAGAATGATTTTTAGAGGCTATGAACCACACATTAAACACCCTCCTGACACAACACAAACAAAATTATATGAGAGATTCAAGAACGAACACAAGGAATTGAACTTGGGCCAAATATGTTTTGAGAAGTGCAAGCCTTGGTATGTTAAGATAAACACACTTCATAACTCTTGTTGTTGTATATACCATGTAGAATATGTTTATTAATATGACACATTTGTGTATATTTATTGTGTTTTGCATACTAACCATGTGCATGATTGATCAATGTTAATACCACTGAATTCATCAAGGTACTTCCTTCATAGCATCATGTGTAATAAGGCAAAGGGGAAAACATATTATGCAAAAACTTGTTTATATGGAACATGCTCTAAGTGTGGCAGAATGTCTTATTGAACCAGTGCATTCATGAGAGTGAAGATCACAATTTTAAGGAAATGATGGTGGACATGAAAAGATTCAAATACATCACTTATGATGTAGGCTTTGGAAAAGAAGGCAAAAAGATATAGTTGGTGACATCCCAAGTAAGTAACTATCTCTAACTTTTAATTTCCATTTTTAGTCAATATTTACCTATAAACCAAACTAATATTGAGATCATTTGTTCCACCAAGTACACGTTATCCATTTCATCAAGGATTTTTTTGAAAGGACACAACAATATGTTTAGCATGTCCACCTGACTCAATGACAGGATGAGAAATTTAGAATTTGTAGAGATACATTTCCCCTTGGTGCTATACTCTCAATGGTTGATTTTGATGGGAACTACACCATCCAACCCCAAAATGAGATTAAAAGTCAATATTACCATTTTTAGCAAGTTTCCTTAATGGTACACATTACATATAGGCATGATACAAATAGTATTGAAGAGAGACATAAGTGATCATAGGTGTCATTACTTTCATTATGTATGCCATTTCTTCCACATGTTTTATGATTGGGTGAAGGAGATAAATATAAAAGTGGACATTGGAATTGGTCCAATGGATGTACTGGCCAGTTAAAAAATACTCACATATTTCAATGGTTGTGTTCATTGCACAAAAAATACAAAGTGTCACATACATGGAACTATTTTGAGACTAGACATGGTAACAAAGATCATTATGGATCCAAAGCATATGTTAAAACATCCATATGTATGGAGGAATTTAAATCATATAGAAATTTCCCTATTCGAGATGTTAAGTCTATAGTCATGTGGTGCACGTCAGTAATGGGAGAAGGAACAAGAGTAGACACAGAATCAATAAGGAAAAGAGACATGCAAAGATTTTTAAGAAAGTGGTTGAGGTTGATTGTTCACATGTGTGGGAATGAAAGAGTGTGCCTAGGACACGTGGTTTTCACTCAGTTTGAAACTCTGATAACCTTGTATTTGAAATATGGACCCAAAAACTTGCTTGATTCTTCCACCTAGGAAGCATTGGTGGTTGAGATCAGGGATGATTTTAAGGAACCATACTTATTTAAAAGTGTATAAATGTTGGAGAATATTACCAATTCTTAAAACGCCAACTATAAAATGATTGGTGATATTTTTCAAAAAATATTTTAATTTCTAATGATTTTATATCGTTTATATAATAATTTGGAGACTTTTAGGGTGAAAAATGTTTACCCCATCAAAATTGGGCAAAACAGGGCTTCAAAAAATGCAAAATGGCGAATCTTTTTTGGGAGAAAAACATGGAAAAATAGCCCACTGGGCTAAAATTCGCCCCTAAAATTATCCCTGGTTGAGATGGGTGTGAATCATTAGATTGGTTTGATGCATGGGATCATCTGTCACTTTCACTTCCTCAACAAGCAATTGTTGAATTGAGTCCATTGGAGGTAGACCAATCGTCTATTTCTCTGTGTTTTGAACATGTCTTAGATCGTGTACAACTTGCTACGACACAACCTTATCTTAAATATGGAATGTTAAGATGACATGTACATAATTTCCATATTAAATGTTTTAAGTACATTAATGGTCTATATTTTTAAGAATTGTAGTTGCTTCCCCAAAAGGTAATGAGTGGGGTGGGAATTATTGATTAGCACAATATCTAGAGGGAAAACAAGCCCTTAATATATCCATAACTGACGATGAAGAAAACAACTTCCCAGATGGCTCGATGGTTTTCAAAGGGGAATACTTGACACAAGAAAACAATGCAAGAAAGAAGAGTGGATATATTTGTACTGGTTACAAATCTAGTGCAAGTGTGTATCATTTTATGAACCTCATCATTGGTACACATATCAAATTATAAACAATGCCTAGAAGAAACTCCTTGAGAGTACTATACTTCCTAATAGATTACGTGCACAAGAAATTGATGGAGACTATCAATATTAGAGATGATCTAGAGGGGTTGGTTGTATGATATTTTAAGTTTATGTTGGCATATCGGAGCATGTTGATTGACAAGGTATGTTGATTATGAATTATTTTCATTGATTTATTTCTAATTTGGAAGTTCATTTATGTTATTTATGCAATTTTTTTATTTTCAATATTATGTATTATGATTCTAAATATACCATCCTTCTATAGTCCGGGGTTCTACAAATAATCTAGAGATAGCAACCATGAAGGATAAAACAAGAACCCAGTGTCTTTAAACACCACCATGACATGCTTAGGGATTCAAAAGAAATTGATCGATTATTTATATGGATGATGGTTGAAATTGCATACTTGGATTAAATTATGTTGTTATCTAATTGTTTGTGCAGCATATATGAACATTATCACTCTTTCTATTGAGTCCGATAGACTAGTTCAATTACTAATTTTATTAATAAGGAGGAACTATCAATTCATTTTGAAGCTAGTTGACCCAAAATTAATCTCAAGTTCGTGGTTGATTCTTTGTTGAACCTCTAACACAAAATATTAACCAAAGATCTCATCAGAAGGAATAAAAACCTACCCTTTTTTGTACATTTTTTGTGCATGTAGCTCTACTAAGTAGTCCCCTCTATACTTTTATGGTAGACCTTGAAACCCCAATGCAAGTTATGATAGATACACTATCAAATTCATTATGAAAATACTTGACCCAAAATTAATCTCAAGTTGGTGTTTTATGACTTTGTTGAATATCTAATACAAAATGTTAACTAAATATCTCGTCAAGTGGCATAAGAACCTAACATGAATTGTACAATATTCTTTGTATGATACATTACTCTACCAAGGAGTTTCTTCTATACTTTGATGGTAGATCTTGAAGTCCTAATCAAAGTTATGACACACACACTATCAAATTCATTTTGAATCTACTTGACTCAAAATTAAACTCAAGTTTCTGGTTGATGAATTTTTTGAATCTCTAACACAAAATATTAACCAAAGATCTCGTTAAGAGGCATACAAACCTAACACACTTGGTAAATGTATATCTACCAGGGAGTTCCCTCTATATTTTGAGAGTAGGCCTTGAAACCCTAGTGCAAACTATGACACACACACACACACACACACACACACTATCAAATTCATTCTAAAGCTACTTGACCCAAAATTAACCTCAAGTTGGTGATTGATGACTTTGTTGAACCTCTAACACAAAACATTATCCAAATATCTCATTAGAAGGCATACAAACCTAATATGTGTTTAACAAGATTTGTACATGTAGATTTATCAAGGAGATCTCTCTATAGGTTGATGATAGGCCTTGAAACCCTAGTGCAAGCTATGACACACACTATCTATCACAAGCACTTTGATATACATAACTTCAGTGATCCCTTATAAACACTTATACATTTAGTAGTAGTAGATATCGTAAAACACATGCATAATTCTTACACCTCTTGAATTACATTTTACATGCATAGAACACATCATATTTTTATTTTAATTCTAGGTTTAGGATGATCACTTGGATTCGACAAAAAAATTACAACAACAACACTTATCTTCACTACCTCCATTTGACACAGGGTTCAACACGTATGTAATATTGGCATACACTAGTTCTATTCCAGTTGCTTGCATCCCCTTGGCTATTTTCATAAACTAGGAGGCATGGATATGTAGTATTGACATACACACACATACAGGAGCTCACAAAACTCAATTCCCATTACCAATTTGGCTTTTATGTGGTGACCTTATGAACTATGGTTTTTCTCAGTAAGATCCTATGAAATTATGAAATAATAGGTCAAATGTTGAAACTACTTGACCTTGGGACCGTGGGTGGTGTGACCATGTTGAACATTCCCAAACACACATGCAGGAGCTCACAAAATGCAATTCCAATTCCTAGTTTGGTTTTTATGCCTTGATGACAGATTCATTAGGTGTCCCTAAAAGTCTTAAGGAGGCAAATTGCAACTTGCGATAAAATGATGTCCGTGGCTTGGATCGATGCACCATCAACTCCATTGGGATAAAGAAAATCCATTCCATCTAGGGTCACCTGTCTCCCATGGTTCCATCACTCGGTTCTCATCTTCTACAATGATCTCAGGAACTAGGGTTTTGCTCAGTAGGAGACTGCAGTTTTGCAAGAATAGGTCAACTCATGTTACAGTTGTACATGAATGCCAACTCATGTTAGAATTATGCAATTTTGCAAGGATAGGTCAATTTTGCAAGAATAGGTCTACCTAGATGCCAAATCATGTTACAATTATACATATATATTTATATATTGAGCACATTGGCTTCTTACTAAGGTCATTACGACACAACATAATAATAAAAAGTTGTTCCTTTCAATCTACATAAAAATACAAGTGACTAAGAGTTTAACCTGATATCACCAACTAGGTGGTCACAAGAAAGGAGAGTAGTTGTCACCTCTAATAGGTAGCTCCTTAATACTACCAAATTATTGTAGACTAAATAAATATGGGGAAGGATCTTGGTAATAGGTACTATCGTCTAGATATAGCAATACTAGAGATTTACCCTCCTTGAACTTAGAATATATGTTATGCAATTAAACAATCCGAATACCTGTACCTATAAATCGCTAGAAAGATACAACCTTTTTATAGGTTTTACTTTTGTTGAGCATAGGATTTCATCTCAAATTGTAAGTTTGGAAAGGAAAATGATTTTCATATATGTTTTATTGAGATAATGAAATAACTCTATCTGAGTTCCAAAACACCAAACTTGAAAACTTTCTCCACAAGCCAGCCAGCCAATGTGAGGCGCACCTCCAGATAGTGTCGTTCGCATTAAACACTCGTAAGAACTCCATACTATGCTTTACTTCATACATCATAACCATCGTACCCCAAGCAAGCAAGGTGGCTCGGCTCTTATCCTTGTTTTTTTCAAAATGTGGTTCACCATTTGTTAGAGGGCTACTCCACGGAAAATTCCAATACCTGATATTCAAACTGAATCAAGGTATGGTCAGCTCATCAATCACAACATTTATTACAAAGGGCTCCACAAGAGCAACATGTCACTTACAAGAGTAGAACCTGGGTGAGAAGGGTAACATTCATTCCTCCCAACCACCCAAACTACATCCATTTGACATCTCTTATCCTTGTTATATCAAGAAAATCCTCCTTTTTCCCCTTGGGATGCCAGATTCTTTTATTTTAAAAGTCATTACCAACCTCCCCAAGCTTGGGGCTCGAATTTCTTTAAAGTGGCCGCTGCCCTACCAAAGATTAATTGTTTTTGACATCATGCATCAAAGAGTATTCTCCTTCCTCCGAAAATAAAGAGTGCACCCATTTAGCATTTCATTATAATTATTAAACGCGTAAATATAACAACACATATTATTCTTATATTTATCTTTTGTATATATATCTTGTATGTATGTATTGAAATACACCCACATATATATAAGGATCATTTTCATTAAACGTGTGGGTACACTGTCCCACTCACAATTAATTATAATTTCTTTATGTAATTATCAAAGGCTTATTGCATCTTAATAATTATAATTTCTTTATGTAATTATTAAAGGCCTATTGTGTCTTAATATTAAAATAGTAGCATTTTCCGACATGTTAGTAACGTTAATATTAAAATAGTAGCATTTTTCGACATGTTAGTAACGTAAAATAATATTAATATTAATATTATTTTTTGCCGACATGTTAGTAACGTTACATCACGTTACAAGATCTCCCCCATAATGGGTTGTAGAGGGCCTCTCAGCGCAATAATGAAGCAAATGATTATTATTTAATTTAATCATTCGAAATAGTAATGCTATAAAAATCTCTCTCACGAGATAGAGTGATCCTATAATTCATAAAAGAATGTTGTGAATGTGTGTGACCTTAATGTTATAGTCTTAATGTTACATATTGATCATTATATGAAAGTGGGAATGGAGCAATGATTAAAGGATCATTGATTGTATATTTAAGCCATTAATTATAATAAATTTATGTATGTACATACCAAAGAAATTGTTCTTAGTTATGAAACAAAAATTTCTTAGTTATGAAAAAAAAAGACTATTTGAAGAAAATGTGGATGGTTAGGTTTGTTATGGAAAAAAAAATCTCGCCAATTATGAGAGGGTGAATCTTTTTAACGAACAAGTAATGTATGGTAGTGGATATCTGTCAATTGGTAGGTACGATGTCACATGTTCAATTTGTTATAGAGATTGTGGTTACGGAGAAGACAAGTTGGAACTGACTTGATCATCCTTCTTGACTTGACTCTATGCAGAAACCTTTAGCTTCCACGAACAGAAGCATCAAGATGACTTGCAGACCATTTGGAATTGGAGAAATGTTATGGAACGACAAGGAACTTTATATTTACATATAAATAATTGTGTCTGGAAATACATAGCTACTAGCTTGTTCTTGTAACACCCCGGTTTTTACTCCGTTTGCATTAAAATGTATATGATGTATATATTGTAATTAACCATGGTGTGGAGCTAAAGGCAAAAGCCCCACCATCGATTTAGCATTTTATGTTTCGGCGATTAAAATCAATGCCGATGGTATTTTGTGCTAGACAACACATTATAATTTTGGACATCATGTAAATATGCAACTTAATTAAAATACCCACAACCAACTATGTTAATGCAACATTAAAAGAGATGGGGGCATGATTTACTAAGGATAAGGGGGGGGGGATATTCAAACCTTTGGGCCAATGGGGAAAAGCCAAATGTCAAAGGGAGAACCCATCAAACTATCAACTACCCATTTTGTCTCTTGTGCCCAATCATTTAATTCGTCCAGAAATTGGTTGAGTTAGTTATTGCATGGGATGGGCAAGGTATGGAGGTCAGAAATTTGAATTTGGGGAAGCACCCATTTTTGGGAAAACGTTTTTTTGACTTATGGGGCAAGTTATTGCCCAAAAATGCTGCCCATTCCCTCATGCATTCATGTTTTTGTCTCCCCCACGTTTTTGGGACCCCTTGGCATTCTCCATTCCCATTTTTTGCAATGTTCTTTATTTTTCCCATGGCTGGGAAGTGTTTTTGTTAATGTTCAGTGGCGGGGATCACTCTTGGGCGTTTTTGTGTTGTTTCCACATCTCCATGGTTGGGGAATTTCATGTTTTCAGTGTTGCACAACCAATGGGGGATAGAGCCCCGAATTTAGGGACTAAGGGAGCTGTTTTTGCCCACGTGAAGCTATAGAACGATTCTGGAAATCGAATTTCTATCAGGGGTTGTTTTACCCATTTGTCCTTTACGTTTTTGGTTGAAAAACGTTTTTCCTCAAACCCAGATCTTGCATTTTGCTGTGTGTGCACCCTTGGTTTTGGTATGAACCGGTTTGGAGTGGAATTGGGGAAGAATTAGCTTGATAAACCTAGTGGGGAAAGGACTCTCGCAAAAAGATCAAGAGGAGCTAGATTTTCTTCTTTGCACACCCTGAATAGCACTGGAATGGAAGGCCTAGCCTGAGGAACTGTGTAGCAGAGAAGGGGATGCTTCCTTGTGTTGGGCGTGTAGGTGTTGGGAAATCCAAGCTAGATCTTGTGTAGGTGTCCATAGCTCTGTGGTTGAGCTCACTAGCTTAGCAATTCAACCATTCCACCTCCTTGGCTGAATTTTGATAAATCCTTGGCTATGTGTGAGTCTGCTAGTGTTCCCCTATTCCTTGTGGGAATCATGCTCAGCTCAGGGATGGCAGTGTTGCTGAGAGATTGATGAGCACACTGTCCTATGGTTGGGTGGAACGTTGCAATGACGTAGCTAGTTATGGGACAAGCTTCTTCCAAGATACGTAATCTTGTCTATTCTCTGCAACTGTATATGTGTTTATGAATTAATATGAACATGTTAAGTGTTGTGAATGAATGAATTTTGATTCCGTTGTATGTTAATGATTTATGCATCCGTGTATGTTTAAGTTCAATGCATTTTTATATTTACGTTCATGGAGCTAGACTGCCCAGATTAGATCGCATCATGGTTGTGTTGAAGGGACGTGACAATTGTGCATCTTTGTTTAAATATAGAGTGTTGCTTTTCTGTACAGAGAAACAAACTAACACGAGTGAGTCTCTATATGGTTATCATTCATTTCGCTTTTGTTCTAATTAATTATTGAAAATTATACAAGCATGCTAATCCCAACTTCTTTTTAGAAGAAAAATCTTGTTGAAATTGACGTAGACAAGGCAATGAAAGTTGTGAAACTATGTGCTCCTTTGGTAATTGTATATAAATTATATAAACTTTGTACCGATAAGATAGGATGAGAATGGTTGCAGCAGGAGAGAGTATAGTAAACATGGTTATTATTTGCATTCGTCTTTTTTAAATTTCTCAACGTTATTTTTAAAGTTCTCATCGTTCCTTCTTTTCGATATTGTTGATTTATAAATGCAATGAAGTCCCACTCCCATGACATTTCTACTCTTAAAACACATGCATCGTTTAATGTTCCTTACTTTTCTACTTTTGAATAGAAACTTACGTTAAATTCTACTCATCGTCATGTCTTAGATCGAGCAATCTTGAAGTTTGAGAAGAAAGTGGAGGGAGACGTGTAGTTATGACAGTCGCAGATATTCCAGGTTATATCGGTTTACCCTTTAGGGAAAGATAGTATTACTTCACTCTATTTATAATTTGTTAATTTTTGCAAAGGACAGAACGTCCCATAGAGAAATGACTCCACTCCATTATTTTAATTTATAAATGATATGTTAAGACTTTCAATAAAGATATAAAGGAAAAATGAAGGTTTGTCTTCCTTATGTGGCTTGTGTTTACCGTGAAAAAACTATCCCAGTTCCTTGTTAGTGGTAGTTTAGTTTATGTATATACACAAATGAATTACTTTGTCCAAAAATTAGTTGGAACATTAAATTAAAGGAAAACATGACTCATTAACTCAATTTAATATGATATAGAGTCCATTTCTCTCATATAAGTTTAAAGGAAAATGAAAAAGCTAAAAATGTAGCTTGAAGTCTAAGCTAATTTGGACATACTTTTCTTTCAAAGGACCTAGTTAAGACTAAAATGTTGTTTTAGATTTGATATTATTAAGTATTTATAGAATTATGCTATATTATTAAAAGTAGAGTGATTATTTAACTATAGTATTTAGTTGTTGAACTTAATTCTTTGTGAAATCAACTTTGATAATCATGGATCTAAGCTTATTGTTATATTTCGAAGTTAGAAGCTAATAATAAACTATTTTGACACTTTTATTGGGTGTAAATTTGGAAACTTATTTTTAAGTTGTATTTCTGGAGAGTTAATACACAAGAGTAAATACTTTCCTTAATGAATTCATGCCTAGCTCAAGGGTGGCCTCCAGTTGGTTGAGAGGAAAGTCAAAGTCAAATATTCACTCACCAAGTCATATTATTTAGATAGGTAATTATTAAAAGTTAGATATTCTATTATATGAATTTAGATATTATATTATGTGAATTTAGGTAAAAGATTAAATAATCTACGTAAATAGAATTCACTTTGTAAGATTGGAAAATATGTTATTGTGATACCAATTAATAAACAGGTTTGTATCTGATAAGCACCTACTTTTACTATGTTGGTGAAGACATTACCTTATTGTGCTGAGATGTTCAGTGTAGGTCTTAACTTTATCATATTTAGATGATAAAAGAAAAATGTCATTATTCCTACTTCATTCCCTCATTGCTTGTAAAATATGTTTAAATTTGTTGTGATATCTTCTTGTAATAGTACATCAATCACCATTAATATGGGACTGCTCCTATAAAAATATAATGAGTTTACATTATCGATAATTTATTGTAGATATCTTGAAAGTGATCGTGTTTATATGTTTATGCAATATTAAGATTCTAAATGAATTGAGTTGCTTGGCAATCTTTATATTAAAACTTGAAAAAAAATTAGTATAATATACATAGGAATAATGGTTTATACATTTTCAACAAAATGGTTTCTCTTGAATGAATGAAGAGTGTAGATAAATGTCCTTGATTAGGTCAGAAAAAGTTTATAAAAAAATAATGAATTTATCTAAAAGAGTAATATAAGATTTATAATAATTAATTTAAATTGTTTCACATTCAATTATTTACATTTTTTGAAGTAGTATATTAAAAAAAAATTAAAAACTTTTGAAGTAGTATATTTTAAAAAAAAATTATAAATACATTATAAATAAATTCTCACTTTTACATTTTTAAATAGACCAAATGTTATAAATTAAATTGGACTTTGTCTAACTTGATATTTAATAATTTATAATTTTATTATGGTAAGAATTAAGATTTGTGATTTTAATCATTATTTTTTCCAATAATTTATTGTTTCATTAGTTTTTTACTTGTGTTTCAATGATATATAAATTATGGTTTTGAACTAATCCATTCATGTAGACTTTTAACCAGAGCCACGCAGTGGAAATGTCTCTGACATTGTCATTGCCATTTGAGATTGCAAAGGAAGGGAAGGCAAAGTTGAAGCTATTGATACTAGCTACTAGTGTTGTATGAAAAAAAGATACCATAGGTCTTTTGAATCAATTAAATGACATTTTCAAACCTAGAAGTATGTTGAATGGAAATCCTTTTGTATCAGTTAATTAGCAATTGAAAAGGCGCAAGGTTAGAAAAATATTTCTTATATTGAGAACATATAGAGGAACTAGGATGCATATAAAAAGAAACAAAGGATAAAACTGAACGAAAATATTTGTTTGTCTAGAAATGTTGCAACATAAATTGTCATTGGCGATGCATTCTTTCTATCTATTCTTAGAACAACGACATTGTTGAGGATGTTAACCATAACAACTTGAAAATAAATTTTTTGAAAATGTGTTGTTAAAGTTTGCACAAGGCATTTGATATAACAATGAGATTGTACATGCATGAATTGTTGCAATGAGATATGTGTTGATTATGCCATGATAAAAAAGGAACCAACAGTGCAAGTGCCCTAAAAATTACCACAACTATTAATGAAGGATTAACATGTTAATGAAGATGTGTTTTCTTCATACTTGGTTTCACTATTCACATTACAAAAATAAACAATGTTAACTACAAAACAAGGATATTACTAAATAGTGTATTTAATTATATGCATTAAACACGACCATTTGTACAAAGGAAAATTTGTCCTTGTAAATATCATTATATATACAAAAGTATGCTATGGAAAAATCAATGACAAAGTCTATAAACTATGAAGGAAGTTATTTAATATATGCAACAAACATATATTCAAATAGTACATAGTGGTAGATCTATTTGTGTCTATCTGCTTTTTCATCGAGGCAACAAAAAAAAAACATCATAGCTAAAACAATAGATGAGTCTTAAAAAAGTCTTCTTATGTATACTATGGCTCCATAGATTTTCTTTGACACTATTGAAAGATGTCTTCTTTATCTACTTCTGCAAAGCTAAAGGAAAGTTGCTCATTTTAAGAGGAAGATGGATTGCAATTTGAGTGGATATATTTATTAGAACACTCTTACTGAATTTGTTTAGAGTTTCTAAATGTTTCATCTGACAATCCTTGAGGGCCAACCCCAATAGGCAAGTAGTTTAACAAATTTGACTAAGCTTCATTTTAGAGGAATAATTGCTTATGTGAGTACCATTTTCAACCATTCAAGCATCAAAAGTGAAGCCTAGTGAAATATGACTATAATAAGAGAAATTTATTAAAGAAGGATGGTTGAGGCACCAGTATTTTTTAACACAAAATTCGACGACTTAGATGTCTGATTTTCGACATTTTGTTGTCGACCATTCAAAAATCATCATTCTGTTTAAAAATCGGTTGAAATTCGGCGGATATCCGACATTGTGATAGCCTCATCGGATTTTCGACATCCTCTTGTTGCAACTCTGACACCCACAATTTTAAATTTCCTTTTGAACTTCTGACAAAGTTCACTTCAAAAAGGTCGAAACTACAACATGTCCCATCGACGATTTTCACTTCAAAGTCGTCAAAAAATCGACGAACTATGGAAATCGGAGGTACAACATGGACGTCGTATTTCATGGATGTCCGATGTGAAAAATCCAATGAATTTCACTTCAACAAGGTTGGACATCCGACGGATTCCACCGACGCTTTTCACTGCAAGGATGTCAGAAAATTGACGAATTGGAGCCATCGAAGGTACAACATGGAAGTCGGATTTGTTGGATGTCCGACAAGCAAATTTTTACACAGACATCGGACATCCGACGACCTGGTGCAAATTTATTAAAAAAAATATCATTTTATATCCTAGATACCATCAAATCATTCAGGATACCATCAAATCAGTATGAAAGAGGTCGATATTTCAAACACAACTTTTGCACACATGAATACCATCATGAGTATTTGTCAATGTCGTTTGGAATTTGCAATCCCCCCTCTACCTTTCTGAGCCTCATGAATAAAATAGGTTGAGGAAAAAATAGCTTACTCAAAGAAAGTTGAATCACCGTGTATCTTATATAGCCTTTGGACGTTCTAATCCAGGTCCTTGATAAAAGCATGTGGTCACCTTTTGCTTTGCATGAAGGTGACCAAGCAACATAATCGATTGTTATCATAACTAGTGAATCAACCCATTGCTACTTAAGCATAAAGCAACCTATTGCTACATAAGTGACAAGTTCACTAGGTTCCATAGAAGATAAACACATGGATGATATTACTACCATCCCTATTAAACTAGATACTGAGATTCTTTTTGATATTGTATCAAGGGTTATTTATTAAACTAATCTTGCTGACAAGAATATATGCAATATTGATCAACCTAATGATGAAATTGTTGCAAAAATTGTAGATAATATCATGAAATCAATATTCAATATTTAATCTACAAAATATATTAGTGAACTTATAGTAGTTGTTTCTTGATCCATGGGAGTTTATACAGAATAAACATAACCACTCAATTTCATGGAAGTGCAATATTTAAAAGCACAATTTTCTAATTGGAAGTATACTAATGAAGCCTATGGAAGCGAGGTAATACCGCTAGAAAAGAACGGATTGAGAATTGATACTCTTAGGGAGCAATGGGTTTATTTTTTTATGCTTGTGACAAAATTAAATGGGAAAAATTTAGAGAGGAAAGGAAGAAACTTCATGAACTAGACAAAGAGGTCAAACGATTGAAGGAAGAAAAGTTGCAACTGGAAAATTGATCTCGTTTCCTACTAAGCTGTAGAGAACCCTGTATTATATAAGCTATGTTTCTACAAGAAATACAAATGTCGTTTCTTCATTATGCTCTGGCTAAGGGAATGCCTAATAATGTCTCAAATTCTAAGTCATTCCCAAATACTTATTTTGTCTATATTGATGAAGACAAGAACTTGCCATGTGAACTATATCATCATGATCTCATGCTCTTCCCCAACATGAAATGGAGCCCAAATCCATTTCTGGGGGACATACAATCAAGGTCTTCCACATCCTTTATGAATAATTAGATTATTTATATCCTTACATAAGATAGTACAAGAGAAAATGAACAAAATGTCCTCCAGTGGTTTAGAAAAGAATATAGAAATTATTTGGCTATATTTTATTTCCACTTAACACTAATCTTTGTAAAATAAAGGATGACCTTTCTCCTTGAAAATCAACAAAATTCCATTAGCTACTTCCTGGATTAGATTAACAATATGAGAATGCATTCACTACTTGGAAATCAATGTCAATGTGCCTACTTGACATCATCATAGAGAGAAAATGAGCATTTTGACCACCCTAACTTTATAGAAACATTAAAGAGGGTAGACAAGTATGCACATTACATCATCAATAATGGACATTATTTGATTGGACTCAAATTCTTCCTCCCACTAATTTAGTTTCTAGCACACCTATATCAATCACAATACAAATGTCCACCACAAGAAAAAGAAAATTCTAGCAGGATATTGAGAAAAAGGTAGGATACTATCAAACATGGGAAAGTGATCATTCTTCTTATAATTAGAGAAACCTACATTGGTATGATCTCCAATATTACTCATCCTGACTTGCAATTTTTACTAGGAGGTGCAACACCTTTAATTAGGGGGAGATGTTGGGCACAAATTTTTCCATCTTTCCATTCACCCTTTTCCTTCATTTTGTATCATTTTGCTCTAGTCCATCCACAGTTTCAACATCCACCGTAATATTTTGAATCTTATCGCAAAGATAATCCTTTACCCATCAAAAGGAAATTAAATTGGTAAATTTCTAATAATTTTTAGATGGATTCTTGTATACTAACATCTAGGATAATATTCGCTATGAAACAAGTCATGAAAGTTTTTTCTATGGAATAGGTTACCAAGGCCTGTTGCAAATTTATTCCTATGATAGAGATCCAATGCTATGAGTCCTTGGTGGTTTAAGAGCATGGTTTCCTTATTGTTATGGAATCACAATTGTTGAAAATTTTATTGAATCATCATTATTCTCGTGGAACCACAATTGTTGCAACTACTTCCACATCATCATTGTTGTATATTTTGTTTCAAATGGCATCTTGATATGTCCAATTGTCATGATCGTTATGCATCTTGTTATAGCTATATTTTTTGTCTTTGTTGTGCATCTTGGTATTGGCACACATATTGACATTAATTAACCATAACAATGACAACAAAACTATAGATATTCACTTCAACAAAAAGTAAGATAATCTCGTAGATTAATGAGCAGTTGCACGAAAGAAATTCCTATTCCAAAATTCTTGAAATGTTTGAAAGGATGAATCACTTCAGTTGCACCATGTATTATTTACACATTATTTATGTACTATGGTTTTCATAGATGTGTGTTTTTTTAAATAAATGGTTTGAGAATATTCGGTTCTCAAGAAAACTTCTATTCAATGTATTAAATAGTCTATTATGGATTTTTACCTATAAAAATAAGGGACTTCCTTCCTATACAAGAGGACATGTAGAGAAATAAATCAATTATCGGAAGCCCGAATAGTTGTAATACTTTGTTTTCTGCTAATACAATAGAGTAATCATGTTTATTAATTGTGTTCATGAGTTTTTGAGAAATATTATTGTTGTGATATGAGCATTTAATCGTTGAAGTCCTCCCAACCTTGCTTTATAGAGGAAGGGCCCACTCTAGATCGCATCATCATCTATAGTAGAAAACAAAGTGTTACAACTATTCGAGCTTTTGATATTTGATTTATTTCTCTCCCTGTCCTCCCAACCTTGATTTATAGAGGAAGGGACCACTCTAGATTGCATCATCATCTATAGGAGGGCATTCTTATTTGCTGGTTTATTCAGTCCTGAACATTCACTCTCATTTCCTGAATCTTAACATGCCAAAGGTTGTTGATTTTAGCATAGAATTCTGAGTTTGCACTGTCCACAATGTGAATACATATACAAGCACCACATCTTGTAGAAGGTATCTAAAGGGAGCACGTCAATCCCACTAGCTTCCATCAATCTACCCTTAACACCATCAAATCTGAGCGCTATGAATAACTGTTACAAACATATAAAACCTTAGAATTCAATGTTGTCACCTGTAATGAGCTGAAATTTATGATAGACAGTGGATTTGGGGACTTAAATTGTTGCATGGTGGAGTTCTATGGTGGATATATCAGTCCATTACACTGCTACTGCTTGCATGCAACCTTGGAGCTAGCAATCACATCACTTCCAAGCTTGGGAAGTGGGATTATTTAGCCATTAAAGTCGTGTTCATACTGTTGAGCAAAATTTCAGGATTGTACAAACATTTCTAGAAAAGCATATCCACTGACATACCTCCTCTTCAGTCAACAACAACAAGCTTCCATATGTAATTTGGGCAAGGTACCACGCCGCTAACCTGCTAGAAAACTTCCAGACATGTACCAATTACAACATTATATATATTGTTGGTGTGGACAATTTCAGCTTGTCTTTATCTTGTTTCATGCACTAATTCCTTTTCTAGAAATATATGATCCTCATGGTATAAAAGTTGGAATAAATAAGAAAACACACAAGCAAATAAGACACCAGTATTACACCAATAGTCTAGAATCCAGCCTCAAATACAAACAATGAACAAATCAATGAATTTAAGAAGAGTTTGGAAAAAAAATTCATAACTAAGTTACCAGGAAGTGGGACAAATTTAGCTTAGTTTGGGTTGGGGATGTTACACCTTCGAACCAAACTTTTGATAGAACATGTAAATGAATGGAAAAATTGTTGCAAACAAAGTTAACAGGGTTTTTTATTTCTCCTCTACTATAAAAAACAACCTGCCACTAGCTATTTGAAAATAAAAATTAGTGTGCTTCACACTACTTGAAAAAAATGTTATGTCACATCTGTATCCATACTAGTGTGGAACTCAATTCAACACATTTCATAATGCATGACAATAATCAAGAGAAGGTTATCCCCTAAGGAATACTCACCTGGAGGAACTTACACTATATGAAGGATGTTGCAATGAGTGTTGTTGTCATTTCCCACTTGTTATGACTAAATCGAAGCTAGTGTCATTTGCAGTGACTGCCACCTTTTCACAAATTGAAACACTATAAATTAACCTATCAACTTTTCTAAAAAATAAATATTGAAACATCAACATATTTTTATCCTTTACGAGACAGGAAAAATGTATGTACATGCTAATAAAATAAATTTACACTTGTCTAACTTGAGAAATGATAGCAAAAGCACAACAATATTAGTTTTAACAATAAAAAATTCCAATGTTCTTATTTCAATGTGTGAGTGTGAAATGCTTGATCATTTTTAGGTATGTTTTGAACTATCTACTAAGGAATGGGATAATGACAACTTATTACACCACAACTTATGAATAAAAGTATACATCGTCGTGAACGTATCATTGTGAATATAATATAGTCTTGTTTAAGCATAGTTGCATAGGGACTACTCTTTGGGTTTGGAGAACTCATATTTAGCATTCTTTGTACTTATGAACTTGGGAACAATAACAAAATGTTCTATATTAGATAAGATAAATTTTGAACACTTGGGGAACATATTAGGAGATCCGAGGTGAGGTTTAAGTTTCTGCAAAGGGAATTCGCACCCCGTTCCTTGGATTGAAGAACCCCATATGTTGCCAATATATTGGGAAATATTATGCATTCACAACTACATGGGACAACATAAACGCCAACGATGAATTTTTGTTTCAATTGTTCATAATATCTTAGCCTATCATTAACTACAAAATTGGGTGAAGCAACCATACAAGACATTCATACTCACATTTTGTACATCCCTCTATTATGTAAGCTTGTGGAACACACCCTTTATATTACTAAGAAAATAAATAGTTTTCTTGCTTATATGTATAATTGAACTACCATTTTGTGAACTGTGATACCCTATACTCAGTTCCATTACTTATTGAAATAGGTAAATAATATAGCCATGAGAAGTGAACTGCCATTTGTAATGCTTATTTGGTTTAATAAAATTTTCCATTGCCTAGTGCCACATTATAAAGGTAAAAGTTGTTCTAACTTGTGTTACAAGTTGATGAACTTCTAAGGAACATTTCAACACTCAATTTTTGCATGACACACTTTAAAGGCATAACAATATGTCTAGTAGAATCAATTCTCTATGAATTAAGATCCTAAAATACCATAAGTAATAGTTTCAATTCAGTCATTGGGGTGTCCACCTGGAACATAACATATGAAATTCCTAGATGAAAGATGTTAATTTGATGACAATGATAATGAAAATAAATGACCTTATGATCATAATTTGTCATTCCAATGCCAATCTCGTGCTCACAATGGAAGAATCGGATCAGAACATGTCACTTGATCTCAAAACAAGCTCTCAGAAAACTGCATTTGGAAGAATAAATCAAAGGATTATTCCTAGTGAGGAGCTCTAAGGAACAAGTATTGGAGATCAAAAGTAACATATAGACAATGATATTGACCTAAAATCAAACTTGGTGCTATCTCTTCCAACTTCTCTCATAGTTCAAATAAACACATTTATTTCAAATGATATTAGAAAGACTCAAAACATGTGAATGTATCCCACTAAAACTAGATAAAGAACTTAACTACACAAAATGTTGACATTATAATACCCTACAAATACTATCATATCTTTCAAATCCTTCAAACTCGTTCCTAATTAGAAACAATTCTACTAGAAAGATTTAATGTGTGCATGTGCGTGTGTGTGTGTGACTACATGTTTAGAAGTTTATGTAAGCATATTATTTGGCATTCAGTGAAAAAGTGACAAAGAATACTAAAACTTGAATTCAAATGAAAATGGTTGTCATCCCCCTTGTGGAAAAAGACAAATTTTACATAAATATCATCTAAACACTGACTTGTACCTTGGAATCTTTATTAAAACACTAGTTTCCATCTGAACTTGCTTCTAGAGTGGACAATGAACATTGTCATTGGAATGAAAATAACAACCTCACCAAACTAAACAACATTCTCATAAATGTTATTCACATATAAGGAAACATTTCTTAGAGAAGTTTGTTTTAAAACAAATGAATGCCACTATCTTGTACTAGAAAGTCATTCTAAGAAATTGAGCCCCAAAGGAATATGTTGTCTTTCTCAAAGAACATGAATACATGATTTCAAATTTATAATACATCATAGAGAACCATAAGGCATTAACATAAATCTTGAAGGACACAACAAGAAAAAAAAACCCTAGGTTTAGGAATACATGATACTAAATGCACACAAACAAACAAAAATTGAACTACACAATAATATACTCAAGGCAGAGGAACGTGGAAATTGATCAACTGCTATGAAAAGTAAAGGGTGGTGATTCTTGCTTGAATCTATGTCATAACTTCTAGCCTCATCAAACAAGAGGTATTCCATGTGCATGATGTACCTCTCATTGTTGATGAAGCCCATAGAGAACAATTCAAATTTCACTCTAGTTTTCCAAAAACTACCCTAGAGCAAGGGGAAGATATTGTGTTTTTTCCATTTATATATATAAGGAAAAGGGAAACAAAAACATGCATATAATTAACATAATTAGTTCCATGTTTCTCTATCAGTGGATAAATTGGGTAAACATCTCTAACTACACTAAGGGACACTAAATACTATGGGTCCACTACTCTTGCATGTCCAGTGATTTCCCTTTGCATTACCTAGGATTACTACATAATTAGGGGTCCTATACCAAGTTTACAACTGATTGTGACAAGCGTAAGGAGGTTCTGTAATCCAAATCCTTGGTATGATTCCCACCATAATTCAACCCCTTGTCCCTTTACCCACCACACCAGTTCTTATTGTTAATTTACACATAAATTACTGTTCTCCCTCACATAATCTGTTATTCTTCACATTCAAGGGAATATGGTGGATAGAGATAGGTTATGTCAATGCCTCCAAACCCTTCAAAGTTATCGTTGCAGTTATTTGATTATTTATTCATTGAATGATGCACCTGCATACATTGATACAAATGGTAGTTCTCTTAATAACTCAAACACTCTTTTTAAAAGAGATATAGAGCTCACAAATGAAGCTCACTATTCCATACAACAAATCCATGGTCTTCATGTGATAGATTCTATATTCTACAAGTTTGATTGTACTTGATCCACTGTGAATAATAGTGTGCCTTTAGGAAATGGGATTATTAGGTTATGAGGTAGATGAAAACTTAAGAATTGAGCATGGTGTAATAACATAATTATGTTTATGGGTGGAGCTCTTATCCCATTTCGTTTATGGGAAGAACCCTTACCCCTCTATTTTAGGACGGGATGTCACAAATGACCTAAACTGACCAGGCATAAAAAAACAATAGTTTATTTTAGTAGTTTCTAAGATCAGAGGGTTTTGATTAAATTTAAAATTATCCTGTTGTGATCGAACCAATAATAGGATAGGAATAACATCCCATCCCAGTTTGAAATAACAAAAGTAAATAGCATGTTATTGATATATTGTCCATCTCTTTTCTCTATTTGTATTAACCATACTAACTCTTATGAAGGAAATCAAATGTGAAATCCCAATGAATTAATTAAGTAGTGAATCATACCAGTTTTAATATAGAACCAAGTAGGCCAGATCCGATGGTACTCCTCTTGTTCAAGTCAGCTCAGGTTCAAACCTTGTACTTACATTTTCTAGTATGTGATAGTTGTGTTACTGATCCCTTTCCCTCCATTTCAATTTCCAAAGTGATTTAATATCAGGGACTGTCTTGAAGCAAGCTAGTTCTCCATCACGAGCCCCACTGCATTTCAATTTAAACGAACATGATTGAATTCCTGAAAAATTATTCTATCTTGCTATAAATGAGTTTTCCTTATGTATCTTCATGACTATTTATCTTTACTTTTAGAAATATTTTTTTTACTGTCCTCCACTTTCATTGTCAATGAGGAAATAACTACATCAATAGTGTTTAACCAAAGCCAAATTAAATCCTCCCAAATATTGAACTTTGCAAAATCTAACCTACGTAACAAATAAGACATAGGGATATCATTTTGTTGTATAGAGTAAGACATATATTGATCAAGAGAGATATATATGGTATTGAGATTCTTAGAATATAATAATGAAGGATATTCATATAAGTGCAACTGTATACGAGATCTAGAGCCTTTCATGCCACTATTTTTTACTTTGCTTATACTAGACTGTTAAATTCTCAAAGTGAAATCCCACCAATAGGATATGAAACTATATAATAGCTCTTATAGTGGAATGCTAAGGTTGGATGATGTATATTGGAAATCACATTGTTGTTGTGGAAAATCACATATTGGCATATATGCTTCTCCGAACCAAACTTATTTTAAGAGAGGCCTCCATAATGTCAATGTCATCCTATATTTCTGCTAGAAGACTTGAAAGCATTAATTAACTCTACTCAAATAGGTCTATTGAATGAGAAACTCACATGCAGCGTCTAAAAGGGGCTAGTCACAATGAGAACATGGATATACTTGCACAACACATTAATAGCTGGTCGGTCACAAGGAAAACATGCTTATATTTACACAACATATGTAGTTGGGATGAGAAAGTTGCACTTTATCAGACAAGAAAGTTTGGTTTAAAATTACGAGATAACTAAGGACAAACATAACTTAATAAAGGGAAACATTGTAAGTGAAGAAAGTTGCATCTTTTGTTCGCTCTCTATCAATATATTGTGCTAGTATTCCTATTCAAGTATTGGCTACGAGAAGGAAACTAAACATTCATACACTAGAATATACAACAATCCCTATATCCAAAGAACATTTTAAACATCTTAACAGCCTCTATACTCAATTTTTTCTCCTTTATTTTCCTTGTGAATGTATTTCATTTTTTCACCAGTTTTATTTAGTATGGTGTAGTTTTTTTTTTCAAAGCAGCAATATCCGAGTAAAATATCTTATGTTTCTAACATGTCCTGTAATAAAAACAAAATATGAAATGATGAAAATTTGCAACTATAAATGAAAATGTTTTAAAGTAGCTACAATTTAAAAGTATGTCATGACAATGCATCATTGCTCTTACCCATGTCCAGTAAATTATATGCATATGTTGCCGATACTTATAATTTCTTGTTACAACTTCCCTTGATTTGTGGAGCTTGACAATGTCTACTTTTGATTTATCTTTCAAAACATCTTTCAACATACTACAAATATTTTCCTGTTGCAATAATTTCATGTTAGGACACATCAAATAAAGATTCTATTGTTTGTGAAAATAACAAAATGAAGCTAAAAAAAATACAGTCTGAGTAGTTTGTCTCAATGAATAAAAACAACATTAATAATGAACATTTTACGTTCGGATGAACATTTTTAATTTAACAATGTAAATTACAATAATATTCAAGTAAAATAATTGGTAATATGAGTTCACCTTAGGAAACATGGAGAACACCAAAACAAAGTATATAACGCCATCAATCACATCAAAATGCCAATTTTCCTTCTGAAATATCAAAATGTTTACCAAGGCTATCCATAACAAGTTCCAATGGATTAGTGAAATAGCAATAGTAAAATTTCAATACTACAATTATATACACCAGTAGAAATTTTATAAGTCATGGAATACATGCTATCACAATAATGTTTCAAAGAAATAACTGTGGGAAATGGATAATTCCTTACCATTCATTGAGCTCCTCTCCGTTTCAATAATAATTTAATATTCTCTACTGAATAGGTCCAACCACATGAAGGTTGAATCTCTTATGGCCCCCATCTCACATCACTCTCAATTCCCCAAATCCAATGCATATACTTGCCAAAAAAAATTAGTGCAAATTTATGCATATTTCATCATAAACAAACATTTACCATTCATTCAAAAACAACTAACATTCATTAAGTCAATCATTCATTTAGTCAGGACATTCATTCAATAAAAGATAACATTCATTAAACCATTCATTCATTCAATCAACACATTCATTCAATAAAATCTACCATTCATTAAACCATTCATTAAACCATTCATTCATTCAATAGCCGAAAAATCATGCACGACATTATATTATAAAAAATAATTACTCAATATTTCTTCAGTCACTTCTTTTTAATTTTTCTTCTCTTTAAAAAATGAACAAGAAGCGCAACTTATATAATTTGTTGTTCGGTTACTGGTGCTTCATCAACTTGTTGTGATGTCTCCCTAGTAGACTGCTCGCCGCATGGATTTTTCGGCAAGGGGTTTGGAACCGCTGCAATAATGTGAAAATGTTGCATTACTTTTTTTTTTTTATAATTACAAGTATTTCATTTAAAAAAACATTACAAAGGTGTTTTTTTTACCTGGTGTGGCCACATCATGTTCTTCATTTTCCTGTCCAGGATCAACCTGTACAGTTTGACCCTCTACATGCTCTGTAGTTGAAATATAGAGAAGTACAATTAATGATCACCATATGCAATTCTCTATATAAAACTGTAGCATATGAATAAATTCATTACCAGGAATCGAAGCATGATCTTTGATTGGTTGTTGTCCATCATCGACATTAAAGAGATCACTACTTTTTTACGCAAAACATAATAAATGTTTTATGTTAATTGTTTATAATGAATAGATTGCATGACAAGTAATAATTTTTCATTAAATTATATAAATTTTATATATATGTGCACCAGATGGATCACCAAAAGACTGTGTTTTCCCAGGAAATCTTTTTCGGCGTTCAACAACAGCTTCAAAGCCATGTTGGAAGCCAAGCTTCAAGTTTTCTTGAGTGGGCACTTCTTTGAATCGTTCAGCCTGCATATTTGCATAACATCATTAATTTTACATTTTGTGCCGCATTAAAATGAAAATAATTTACAATTTATTATTGGGATGCATTATCGGGTTTTCGATACTTACAATTCGTGTCGCCAAATTCAAATAACCACTAGGCCCAAGCTTGTGCTGGCCAATTTTTTCCAGTCTTGCTTTTGTGGCCTTTGATGTGTCTCACAGCCTAAGCAAGTGTTGAATTGCATTAGATGTTCCAAATTCAATATAAAAATTAATAATAATAAGGGTTAGAATTACATTGTGGAAAGTATTGCATACCTCCCTGTGTCTAGTGGTATCTCTCCTGCTTTTCTCAGAGCCCTCTCATTTCCATCTTCCACTAGGGATTTCCACTCCCTTGATGGAATCATCAGAAGGCGCTCATACCCAGGGTTCCTTTCTAGGTGAACCGTATATTGGTATCAAACAATATTCATATGTTGTTTATCCTTCTTTAGGACCTTTGTTGTATTGAATGTATCGTTGTCGAACAAGCCAACCAACCAATTAGTCATCTCATCCTTTAAATTTTTCGTTTGTCTATCCCACCTTGTGTGGATGGTGGTCCCGAATGTCTCCAATGTCAAATCATTTATATTTGTTATAAAAAACATCATTTCCTACAAAACAATCATGGCATCATTAGTTTAGAAAAAAGGTTTGATTAGCATATTACAATCAAATTATAAAAACTAACTTGAACAATGTATAATTACATGGGATCTTCTCTATATTTATTGGAATGAGTTCCTCATCCACCAAAAATGTTGTCTCTATTGAACTTGTGCTAGTGACACGAGAATATCCAAGAAATGATGCTTCAACATTAGCGTTACTAGCAGGATCTGCATCCACCCCTTCTTTTGCACGATGTGGTGTGCATCGGTCAGTAGCGGCTGCACTCTCAACTGGCCTTGGGGGTGTCGCGGAACATGTTGTCGACTTTTCAGTAGAAAACAATGGTGCATGAATCAGTGTACGTGAAGTCGTTTTTTCATGTGACAACTAATATCCATGAGAATCACTGGGCCCGACACCGCCTTAACCACTAGTGTGTGGGCGCAGAAAATCATGTAAATACAAACCATTCAATTACAAGTTCACTATCATATAAAATTAAAAATTATAAAGTTCTAAATCAATTGATATTATGATTCAATATTCTGCAACTCACTTTCAAGGCCTGAGATCTCTTTACCAACACTTCAACCTTGGCTTTAATGTTATTTGTCTGCGGAATAATGAATAGCAAATGAAGGATATCCATATTAATTTTTTTCAAGGTATTATATATCACCTTAACTAGGTTTGTAGAAGAACCAATGTCATCGTCATTCAACAACTCATTCACATTAAAATCTATGGATTGTTGTGATGTTGTTTCATACATCGAATCATTGGTGTGCAACAAAATTATATAAAACATTACTTACATGTTAAAGAAATAACCTGACGAAAAAATTATATTAGCATAACATATGTATCATGATAGATTCCTATAATTACATCTAGGTTTACCTGATGCCTATATGACGATGTGGTATGATCCACAACTAGGGACTTTCCCCGATCATCCACCTACAAAAAAAGAAGTAGATGACATTATCATAATGAGAGCAATATACAAACGAAAAATACATAATAAAAAATACATTATGCTACATTTTATATATGTGTATAATTTTGAAGTATTTAAATTGTAGAATTACAATCAGGTTTATTTGTTGCCCCGAGGCTGATGTCATCTGATCAACATTTGGGTGGATTCTCCGATCAACACTCTACATCAAATATATTTAAGATTATATAAACCAAACGAATATACTCTTGAAAAAAACATAACAACATAACTATTTATACATATTAAATTTTTACAATGGAATCGATGTATACCTGCCGCCTCGAGGCAGGTTTGGTAACATCTATTGTGAGCGAGGTTCCCCTCACAGAACCCTGCATCAAAAACATAGAAAAAATTACCTAACGAAACCAAAATACTCACTAAAACAATATAATAACATAACATTTTGACGTACTTAAATTATATAGTTACAATCATGTTTACCTCTTTCCTCGAGGATACTGTCATCTGGACAACTGCTGGGGGGATGCCCCGATCACTACCATGCAAAGTAAATATAGATAACATTTTATAAACCATACGAATATATTCACAAAAAAACACGAAAAAATCTCATTTTTCAAATTATACTTGTACTATTACAAAGATGTATACCTGCTGCCTCGAGGATGGTGTACTCCTCTGACCAGTTGCTGGGGTGATGTGCTTCTGATCACTACCCTACGAGGTAAACATAGAAAATTTAATCAAAATTATAACAATATACTAACAAAAAATCCTAAAGAGGTTAAAATAATTAATAAAAAGGTTGGGTAAATTGTTGGATGTACCACATCCATAGTAAGCGTGTTTGTATATACTCGATTCAAATTGTAATTAATAAGAAGCTCTTCCCCTGTAGCTATTGATTTAATGGCACATACAAATACACGGTTTCCTTCACTACCCTTAAATACAAAGTTGGGTTTCTTAAGTGTAGACCCTGGTTGTGTACTGTTTTTAAACCCAACAATATTTCCAATTGACTTTGGCCTTCCGTCAATGTACAACGTTGCTCCTTTATTTTGATCTTTGTCTTTCAGTTGTAAATAATTTGCTGACAACCCATATATACGCATACTTTGTGTATATTGGACCAAGTGCATCTAATCTTTGTAGTTGTAAGAGGGTCCAACATACTCCATTAATTATGTACATCTTTCATAACCGACCTTTATTCCATCCATGCAAAACAAACCCAATCCATGTAATGACGACGGTGCAATTCTATGTATCTTTGCATTCACACAAAAATATGTGTTGAGTTGAGGAATATCCCTACGTACCCATTGTTTCACTAGATGTTTGTAACTTAAGGGCACCTCGATGTCACCTATTGTCTCATCATCATAGGAACATGAACCCCCTTATGTGAGAAATTTTTTTGTGCGTTTATTGAATTTTATTCTGATCTTCTGACATCTAGTTGATATAGCCCTTGTAGACCTACTAGATGTCTCACTTTCCTCTATCCTTCCTAAACTCCCCTCGCTCGAGGAAGACATGTCTGAAAAATACCTGTTTGGTTCTACTTGCACCATGGTCGAAAAAAACTTGGCAAATAAGAGCAAAATACCATCATGTTAAAAAAAACCTCCAACCAATACCAATTTTAAGCAAGAAAAAGAGGCACAAGCCAAGATGGATAAATAAACAATATACTTAGTAAAAAATACCATCAACTAGCCCCATCAACGAAATCCTCACCAAAAACATTTAATAGTCTACAATCCATCATTCAACAACAACAAACATTTCCAAAATAGTATAATTACCAAGGATTGTTACATTAACAACCACAACAATTACTATAGACACTAAAACAAACCAACATCCTTGTGAAATTGTGTGCTCAAACTGTCCACACAACTTTTCAAAAAATTCATACACTAACTAGATGCACATTGAGCATACAACACTTTTGGATGATGAAACTATCACCTCCAGTGGCATAGCCATCACCTAGATAAATTTCCTACCTTCTTAACTCCATCAACCTCAAATGCTAATGTCAGTGACATGGAAGACACGATATTTCTTGTATGAATTTCCCACTCTATCCGTCCATCACAAACCCTTCTCATGTTTGGGATCCCTTCTACCACAAACCCATTGTCTTACACAATCTCATCCATACAAGAACACTATCTAGACATTAAATCCTTTGTTAAAATCATGAACTATCAACCCACCTCACATCATCTTAACCTTGGGCATTCTATCAAGAAACCCCTTCAATACCCCATTGTAAGCATTCCTTAGTTACATTGTCATTAACTCCAATAGGCCCACTAGCTACACCTCCATGGGTATAGTATTTTTTGGGGACTCTAAAACCCTTTAACATTTGTCTGGAAATGTAACGCTGCCAAAACATTTCACACTTGGGTTGTTTTGGGGTATCATGTTATTTTTAGTTTTCTTTTACATTGAAAATATGTTGTATTTGCAGATAAAGGAATTATTCAACAGGTAGGCCACTTCTCGTGAGAAAAACAATTCGCTCAGTTTTCAAATGATCTTTACAAGTTAAAGAAAGCCCCAAGGGTCTAGTCCATTAAAATTGGTAAATATCTCACAAGATCTAGATTCAGAAGAAGTCCATATGGTCTAAATCTTTATGGCAAAAGCTCAAGTTAGGGCATATTTATTTTACTTGTATATGCAGAAGATTTTATCATCAAAGGGAGTGAATCCAATTTAATTCGAGAGATAAAATCTCAATCATGTATTTATTTTGACACAAGTAATGTTAGCCTCTTGAATTCTTGCTTAGGTGTATAATTTTGGCATTCTTATATCTAGTCATGTCTTCATTTTTTTCCAAGGTAAATATCCTCGCACAAACCCTTGGTCACTTTTCCTTTTTGAGGATGGTACCAACATGTTACTTATGAAAAGTGTATTGGGGATCTTAACACTCCATCCCACAACCACAACCACTAGATATAGATGTAGACAAGTATTCATTTACTAAACCTTCATTGTCCTTGTTAATTCAGTGCAAAGAAGACACATATCTTCTAAATTTTAAAAAGGCTAAGTGTTTATGTTTTGGAATTTTTTTTGTTTTGGTGGTTGACCTTGGACATCCAACTTAATTTTTCTTCCGATATCAAAATTTTACTATGATTTACGAAATTAACCAATGACCCATAGTTTTTTCCAATATATTGCAAATGAACCTCTCAACTTCTTTAAGTTAGCATCATATTTTTTTTATTTTTTCTTAAAAAAAAATTTGAATATATTTTTATTTCTAGTAAAAACAAATGTTATTTGCAAAATGCATGTAAACTACTTGGAGATGAAACAAATATATAAAAACCATCAAAATATGGTTATTATTCAAGTGTTTACCCTTTTTTATTCAAAGAAAATCTCTAAAGAAACAAAAGAAAGGGGCGTAACCATCATAGAATCAAGCATGTAGTATCCCATTGTGGGATAGAGGACATACTCAATTGAGATGGCTTTGGAGGGATAGTGACCAACTATTGGAAAGTATAAAATTTATCTTCCAAGGAGAAAAACATATTTTATTTATTCAAAGAGAATGAATAATACAATCCTCAGTTTCTTTAAGCACTATTAAAAAAATATGTCTGAAAGTATTCAGACCAACAAACCTACAGTTGTTCACTATTCTAAAGATATGGTTGAACGCATATAGACTGAAATGTAACAGTTCAAAAACTTGAATGTTCATGTCCTGAGCATGAGGTGACTAAGCATGGAATCTTAGTGATATCATTATCTTGAGGACTTATAATTATAGCATCTTAGTGATATCAATTTGTTGAGAAACATATTTGATAGACTTATAAGCATGCCATCATAGTGACATCATTATCTTGAAGAATATCAATAATTCCCAAGTATAACACAACATCACATGGTCTTGTAACACGAGATAGATATCAAGTGGTTCCATAGAAAATGCTTCAACCAATTTATCTCAAATTACAAACTACATTTTTGACAAATTTTGTAGGTGTACCTTTTTTAATTTATTTTTGTTTCCTCACCAAAAATATTAAAGACCATTTTACAGATCTCAAGATATATAATAAAATCATTTACTAAGATTGTGCAACTTTTTTTTAGAAGTAAAATAGTTGTTCCTTGATATTCAATGGTGAATCAAAGGTAACTTGTACATAGTCTTGACGATTCCGACATTCTAGATGTGAGTGGAGATAAGTTCAAAAACTTTCCCAAGGGGAGGGATTGAACCCACAATCCCAAGATGATTGAAGCAGAAATACCATAGGGAGAACATAAGGATCCCAAATGGCTTATCCAATGACGCATCGAGGGTGGAGATAACACACCCCTGGTGGATCAAAACAAAATGTATATCCCCAGCGAAAACAAGAAAGATGCTAATGTATCCCATACTCGAAAGAACCAAAAAAGAGTATGCCACATAAATAAATAAAATATCTTAAAAGAGTTGTGTTAGGACTGGAATTGTACCTAGTCCCTATTTGATTTTTTTTCTCAATTTTTCATTCCTTTCTACTTCTATTTTGTTTTATTGTAAATTGAATAGTTTTCATTTTCTTTTTCTTTTATATGGTATGAATGTTATTTCATTTTATTTTATTTTCCCTCTACATTTAATGGCTTATTAAAGTATTTCATTTCATTCTATAGTATCCAAAATACTTATCTAAATTTTTCCCTAACTCCTATAATTAATTTTTAACCTCAATGTTGAGTTTCTTTTGCAAAATCTTCATTGGAGACATTCTCGCAGCATAGTAATTAAACTTCATAGACTAAGGCACTGCCGGAATCCAAAATCATGGAAGTTCATGGTTAATTCATGAAAAATGTTGGCACATTCATTTTATTGATAATCAAAGAATACCAAGGATATATTTGTTACATTATAACACTTGTCAAATTCATGATGAGAGCTGAAGTTAGAGAAATGCCACGAACTTTAAAATTGGAAGCCAGGTATCTTGAGATTTGTTAACATTTTGGTTTTTGTTTCATTTCAAGATGCCAGTTGGTGAATATTTGTTGAAGTTATAGGTAAGAGTGGTAAGCTGAGTCGGTTCGAACCAACAGACACTAGTTGGGCTGAAGTTTTTCCTGAATTTGTCATAATGCTGCTCGAATGCCTCTTTTTCCTCTATTTTAGTCATTGTAATTGAGCATGGATTACGAGGAGATGGAAGAGAATTTTTAAAAACCAAAAGAGGTTTTTCTTCATCATGGGCCCATTAAAAAAAATCTCATTTTTGTAACAAGTGTTATGGTTGGAAAGATTCGAATTAATCTTTACGACCTATTTTTTCAGGGTTTAAAAACATTTAATATTTTCCTGTTTTAGTCTTCATTTTGTAGGACATATTCTGATCGATTGGAGAAGAATTTTTAAAAACAAAGAGAAGTTTTTTCCATCATGGAATCATTCACAAAAAAATCTCTCATTATTTGCACAGGTTTCCTGGATCGAGAGATATGGGGGGTTCTTTGAGACCCATTTTCCAGAAATTTGCCATATTTCCATTTCGAAAGTTAGTTTGTATAACTACCTAATGTAACTGCTGAATACTTTCGAAACCTGAACTAAAGAAGTGGTTATGGATACTTGATTTTGTAATTATAAAAGTAAGAAGATGATACATCAGAGGGGTTGGATTTTTGTTCAGGAGAAGGGCTATAATATTGTTGATGCTCTTTGCACCTATATATGCAACAAACTCTCATGTAAGTTTTAGAGAAGACTGAAGATTGATATGAAAATATGATATAAGCCATTTATTGAATTTTCATTACTGGTTTATGTTTATAGCCTGTTTGACTACCTGGTGTGTGATTTCATTTTTAGATGATAACTTTTGTCTCATAAATGTTCATAAACTTGTGGACAAAATTAGATTTGTGTTTGAATGAATGTTGTGTTTTATGCCTATGTTTTGTATCTTTACTTTTCAGTTGTTTCAGATTTCTTATATGATTTAGTGATTGCATATGTTTAATATTGGATTTTCCCCTTTTACTGAATAACATCGTCAAACAAAATAACAAAAACCCATTCATTTTCCTTCATTTTTTATTGATATTTTCCTAGCTTGTACCTTCGTAGTCTAGGTACAATTTCTAGCACAAACAAGTTGTATCATGCCTTCCTCAATGATTTCTCCTGCTAAAATTTTCGAGAAGGAGAGGAGGATAGCCTTCATATTCAGTGCTTTCTTGGATAAACTATCTACACTCATATTGTCCTCCCTATAGACATTCCTAAAGTCAAGGAGAAGAAAATCTTGTTTGATTTCTGTGATTCTATCGCACTAGTAATCCAAATTCAACGCTGAGAGAGATGCCTTTGAATTTGTCCAATTTATAATTACAAAGGAAACAGCCCAAACAGAAAGAGATGGCAATCCCATGTAAACTGCCAAAACGAGTAGGGCCCAAAGAGCTAATAAATCAACCCTGATGTTAGTACTAGGCCCACAAACTAGTTTGAAAAAGAAAGAATGAGATTGATTAAGATTTTGTAACTTGAGTTGTTGAGGCTTCCAACTATGAATAGTATAGATGTGTTTTCTGTTCATTTTTCCTATACAACATCGAGATCCATTCTCTTGGAGAATGGGGACATATGGTCCAAGAATAGGATGTCGAACTAGTTTAGCACTAGCGGACTCATCTCAGAGTTGAGTGATCATTCTATTGAATGGAGACATCTGGTCTTGGACTAAGATGCAGAAGCATTCTCGCACTGGCGGACTCATCCCAGAGCTGAGTGACCATTATGTTGAATGGAGACATCTGGTCTGAGACCAGGATGTGGAACCATTCTAGCACTGGAGTACTTGACTCAGAGATCAGTGACCATTTTGTTGAATGGATACATTTGTTCAGGGACCAGAATGTGGAACTAGCCTACCACTGGGTGACTCAACCTAGATTTGAGTGACCATTCTATTGAATGGAGACATCTAGTCAGGGACCAGGATGTGGAACTATTCCAGTACTGGGGGACTCAACCTAGAGATATTAGTGGTCATTATTTGAATGGAGTCACCTGGTTAGTTACCAGGATTTTAACCTAGTCCAGGACTACGGACTCAGCCTAGGGCTGATGGCCATTCTCTGGGATAATGGAGGCACTTGGTCTGTTACCAAGTATTGTACCTTGGATCAAATTATGCAACCTATGGCTAAGACATCTGGTCTATTACCAAGATAACACTATAATCCCTAGACTAGGTCTGGGAATGTATGGCACTCCTCCCTTGATCTGTGGGATTTGTGATCTTCTCCATGGATTATCTACCCCTGGTTAAGACACCTTAGTACCCGATCTTGGTGGCACATGGAGTGTGAGATAAAAGCATTAGTAATTCTCTCTATTTTATTATTATGTACTTTGAGTGGATTTGAAGGACCTTATGACCACTTTTTTTGACCACAGGGAACCTGGTAAAGGCTAAGAGGTAAAAGGTAAAATACATAAGGGCCTTTGGACCACAGGACACTTGAATAAGGATAAAGGTAAAAATACATAAGGATCTTCAGACCATAGGGAACTTGGAGAAGGCTTAAAGGAAAAAGTCAAAAACACATAAAGTATGTGGAAAGACTAAAAAGGTAAAAGTAAAAAATACATAAGGACCCTTGGACCATCAAGGATTCAAAGAGAAAATACATAAAAGGTCTTTAGTACCTTAAAGGTAAAAGTCAAAAGACAAAAGAATAAAATATTATTATTTTTTCCTTTTGAGTTTTTGGTCCACTTACAGGTGAATCAAAGGATATAAAATAATATCATTCCATGTCATTAACACACTGGAACTCTAACGTTGAGTTGCTCCTAAATAAATGAAGGAATATAAATTTCTTGGTTTTTCTTGTTTACGCCCTAGCATGGAGGATTTATAGCTAGGGCATCTACCTTTGTCTCATGCTAACCCTAAGCTAGGGTTTTATCTATGCACGGAAATCAACAACAGTCTTCTCCTATCCACGACTAGTAGGTAGAGCATGTTAGGGTATTGACAGTCATACCCAAAGACAAGGGTTTACTCTTCCAGTCACAAATTTTGAAGATTTGGGATAGGGTATTACCCTAACCTTCACGGAAACAGCAGCATATCCTCATGGTAGCAGCTGAATTCATTGGAAGCCTTCCCGTTGGTTGCTAATAGTCCATGAGAATCCCTTCTTACTCCACCTGAATCGGGAAACCCTAATGGGCTTCTATCCTCTGGTTGTATCCAACAGAGATTTAAATTGCTCTATTAGGCTTCAGGTAGGCACCTACAACATCCGGGTAGGCTCAATAGGTTTGGGTTTTAGCATAAGATTGGGCAGCAGGTATAGTCTGGTTTTCAACCAAATTTTGGGTAGCCCCCTGAAGAATTTGGGAAACATCTACGAGCAGAAGAACCCTCAAAATCAATTGCCTCTCAGCCTGGGAATACACTAACAGGGTACCGGCAGACTATTAGCCTCACAGGAAGCCCTTTTCTCAGCTCGGGAAGGCTCAGGCAGGTCTGAACAGGACTTGGTCAAGTCAAACAAAATCACGGGCAACCTGCAAATTTTGATCAGACAGGCACAGGAATCCGGGCAAGAGAGAGATAACACCAGGTAGCTGAACAGTGAATTCAGACAACATTTCAGGAAACTAAATTGGTCTCAGGCAATTATATGGAAATTTGGGAAATAGGTGTTACGGGAAGTAGTCTGTATCTCAGACATCCCTCTATTGACCTCAGATAGAAAAAGGAAATCTGGCTAGTCATCCCTAGATCTAGGTTTTTGATGAAAATTGTCCTTGAGACATTACTAGTCAAAATCGGTTGGGTTGACAAGTTTTTTAACCTGTTAGGGTTTGACAAATTTATTGAAGAACTCAATCATTTCATTTAAGAGATGAATTACTAACGCTTTTGGGGTTTTTGTCCTTTAAAGGTTTCCCCAATGAAAAACTCTTATGTTCAGTGTGTCTAACTTTGTTTTTATCTATCTACTGCACTTATTATTGTTATCTATGCTACAATCTACAAAATTTTAAGAATTCATGCTAATGCTAAAATTCAACATTTTCTTTCCTACAAAGAGACATGGAAACCTATCCATGTTTTCTTCCCTACAAAAATCTATCCCAATGATGTTGACCCTTCTTCAATTAACCAATAGAGACTTTAACAAAAAACCACACCATCAATTAATCTGCCACTTGTGCATGTCACGAAAGGTTGGTACTAATCCTATTAAGAATAAACAAGGGTTGCCAAAACCTACGACAATCTTATTAAATCCATATCCATAAAGAACCTCAGATGATAATCCAAGGCTCTATGTTTCCATTGATATAAAAATTCCCTTATACAAGTAACATTGGGATATATCATTCATAAGGGGAAGAGTAAACACAAACTAGAAAAAATCCAAAGGTTCACTTACCTTAGAACACATGTCTTCACCCTCCATACAACAAGAAGGATGATGTATTATTGTTACTATAACATCTGTTGTTGGGTGATATTTTAAGGATTTATCATGGATTATGAGGTTGTTGTTGACGTCATATGGAAACCTTGTCTCTCACTACCACAATATTGTCTCATTTACACTAAGCAATCTTCAAAACAATCTAAAATGCATTGGAAATTACATGAAGACTATTGTTATACATTAGGGATGAATATTACATTAGAAGAGTTATCCAACCATCCATAAAAAAATTGTGAATATTCCCTCACAATGTATGAATACAACTAGTTACAAAAACTAATACAAAAGTCCTTAGATGTCAACACAAATACCTACAAGAATGAAGGTTTCCATAACATATATTTTCAATTGAAAGTATACCTCAAACCCTTCCTCGGAGCTAAGAGAGGGCAATCAAAACAATCGTTTCTTCCATATTTATGAATGTATGGACCTAAGGTATTTTCAATTAAGACCTTATTTCTATCAATTTTGTTGGGAAACATGCTTTGGTAATATTCCGAGACTGCAGTAACCAGTGCATTGTAGAATGATGTTGCATATTTCTTGCACCAAGATTTACAAAAGGAAGGTATGATATCACCGAGCATTCATGATGGATCGTCAGCTTGAGTTTGCAATTGCATATTCTAAGTGAACATGGCAACACCATTTTATGGAATAAGGAAAGCAACTAAAGGATTATTCCCTGTAGCAATACCAACAACTTACTGACAACTTGAGATTCCTCTTCAAACTTTCCTTCAATGATGTCATACATGCCATAACATTCATGGAGTAGGTGATATGACAGAAATTGTAGATAAGATAAATATGCATTATGATAAATATGCTGACAAGATGCAAAACTTTAACTCTTGTGACACATACAAACTTGAAAGAATCCTTTGTTGCAACTTAATGTCATTTCAACATGTAATACACCTTTTATACAAATCCTTATTCTAATTTGTCTTTATCGATCTCCTAAGGACTCACCACCCAATATCCCTCCCATGTTGTGTGCTCTAAATTATACACCATGTGATATGTCACACAACAACAATATTTCAAATAATGTGACATGCCACATTGGACCTACATTCAAAAGACAAATAGAATCCCAATACCTCATGAATGGTGTATTACTTAACACATGTCAATGATTTTGAGAACTTAATGTCACCCGACACATCCCATTGTATAGAATGGTACACAAGACTATACCTTCATGTTGAGTATCTCCTTAGCCAAATGGAAAAAAATAGTGTTTATGCGTATATCATAGCTCCCTAGTCCCTACTCAATTGGATTTCCCATTACCTTAACATGCAACAAACACAAGTAATAATGTTGGATGATTAATAAACTACATCCTATCATAGTGGAATAAAATTATAAATAGACATTACAGGTGCACCTTCTTATCTACCTAGGTACCATGTGACAAGCATGAAATCACAATGACTGATCACATCTCACAATATTATCCAATTCAATACATCACCATAGGTTGTTTTCAGTGTTCACTATAGTGCGATTGCATGCAGAAATATATAACATTAACATTTAGTAACAACACATATGTACTTCATAATTCCCTATATCACGAAAAGAACAAAGATATGCAAGACCAATAACAAATTGGTTTCGAATCTAAAATAAATGGAAAGCCAAGAAAATATACAAAAGGACTGTCTATGTGGTCACATTGTCAGAAGAAGCCTCACAATACCCAAAATAACAATCTAGTTTAGGTGTTTTCTCTCTATAATTAGGTCACTCCATTCTCAATCTCAAATAAGAATTAAAAAACAATAAAATGATTTAAAACTATAAAATGTAATTATTCATTGCATCCTTTCCTTACTATTGTTTTTCATATGTTTATGTTGATAACCAATGCCAAAATGTAGTACATGCATATTAAATCCGTTCCCCATTTCCTAAATTTTCAAATTTTCCAATTCAGAAACTATACCATACATCATTATTTCAAGGATATATGAGAAGAATATTATCACACTGATAGTCGCATTTACTATAAATGAACTAAAGAGGGCCATCCATAAACTACAAGAGGAAAAATTCCCAAGATCTAATGGATTCCATGTGGAAATGTTTTCAAGGTTCTTGGGTACTCATTCAATAGGATCTATTATTATTGGTGTAGTCAAGGAAGGATGATCACATTCATATATATTTCAACTGTACATTGGAGCAAATAAAAATATAGAGGTTTTGAACATTAAATCCAGTAGGTTGAACAAAACATTGCTATACTTTATAAGAAGACATTCACAAAATAATTCTATACATAGATTCTTGATAGTTTTCTAATTTACTCCCCTTGATAAATAATCTTTGCATGCTTACATAGGATCCCAAGAAATACCCAATATGTTTTTTAAGACCTAATTCTTAATCAACATGAAGAGAAACTTGAATCCTTTATCCATGCTTGAGCAACACTTCTTAAGAAGGAAAAGACACCTTCACAAAACACAACCCACCCCTAGGATACTTCATAGATCAGTCTAGTAGGAGTCACTAGAAGGTCCCAAACCAGTAGCAGAGAGGAAAAGAAACCCACATCCCAACAGTAATTACATCAAAAAATCAAAGCCAGCAAGAGGAAGTACAAACACTCCCACGACCCAATGGTATAGACACCAAGCAGTCACGACCAGTAAGAGGAAGGAAAAATAGTGCCACGACCCACCAGTATGGACACCAAAAATTCATTCTACCCCATGACAAACATGCATGACCCCAAACCAACAACCCACCAGATTTACCCAACAATTGCAGAAACAAAAGTGTCAATCACCAACTTATGGGGAAACTGATCTGTATACAATTAGCTCACTACTATAAAAGAGTACAAAACATATAAAGGGATTTGGGGTGTTGCATCCCTTATGAAGCATGTCTTCCAATCATATTTAGATATATTAAGAACATGAATCTTCAATGTTCCTAGCTTCAACTATTTCATAATCTATGGATCTCTCATAATATAGATGGCAATCCTAGATAGACACAATAAGGAAAGAAGAAATAGAATTCACAATTATCAGATATCTATTGAGCATCCTTTTATTTGTAGCTGAATCCCCATTTCCATCCTTACCTTGAATTTATTCACTTCCATCATCAGACCCAGTTATCAACAAAAAATCCCATCAGACCCATCCAAATACAAAAAGAATCCTAGTAGTGCAAATAACTACAACCATTTCCATGGCCACTACATCAATCGAATTCATGGGTTGAACTTCCACCATATGATAAGTGAATGATACCATATTTATTTGTCCACTTCTCATAAATGGAAGATGGCATACATACATTTCTTCTCACTTGTTTACTATTTCTTATGGAGAACATAAGAGGCCTACCATACATGAGTGGTTGGCATGCTTCATCACACGTAGCTAGAGGATGGAAGTATAAATTTTACAACTAAAGTAAGGAAGTTAGTTTTATTTTCTTGTGTTTGCATAAGTATATATACTTTATCTCGTTCTTCCATGCATCCACAAAACCAAA
Organism: Pseudotsuga menziesii; assembly: GCA_001517045.1. Classification (NCBI taxonomy): domain Eukaryota; kingdom Viridiplantae; phylum Streptophyta; class Pinopsida; order Pinales; family Pinaceae; genus Pseudotsuga; species Pseudotsuga menziesii. Next base: position 676,545 of record LPNX010232549.1, read on the forward strand.
TTGTTTATGATGGAGCAATTATCATTTGCTTGCTGCAAGCTCTTCATATAAGGGGGAAGGAATGTTGAAGCATTGGATGCCATAGAAAAGGATGCCAAAGTCCACCCAAATGTTGATGCACTTGTTAATGTATTTCAAGACAAGGAGTACAATCATGTGCATTACACACTTGTATTTGGTTTCTCCTTATCACAAAAACTCTTAAATTCTCCTCCCTAAGACATAGTGTTTCATATAGTGAGGGTCGCGTTACAGGCCATAAATCATGAAGATCATTCTGGAACTCATCCTAGACTTCTAGTTGTTGAACACATATGTTACCACCCCCTGGGAGATACTTCTCTACATCAAAATGCCTCACTAGATCGATCTCTAGAAGCTGACATTGGCCTCACCCTTAAAGTTCAGTATCATCTTCATTTTCCTTGCAAATCATGATTGATTACATTTAAAATTTTACTAGTTTCCGTAGATTAATTTTGTGTGTTTTCTAGTACATATACTTCTAGTTATTACACCAAGAGTAGCCAACTTATCTACAACCCAGTATGGGGAGATGTTTTCATGTGAAGTACATTGACAGGGGAGATGTTGTCAAGTAAAGTACATTGACAACTCTACAACGCAGTATGGGAAGATGTTTTCATGTAATGTACCTTGACAACAAAGAAATAAATGAAGCTATTAGGCCTTGTTAATCCCTAAATTCGTTTGCACAACCAGAGGGTTAAGATCCAATAAGATCTTATCATTCTAGTTCTATTTCAGGTACATCCAAGGTTTCATAGTGACCAAAGATTATTTTGTAGTCAGTTCCATCAGATGATGGGAAATTTCTATTTTAATTTTTTTAACAGTTATGTTTTTGTTTGGAGCCTATGTTCCAGGGCTTGCATGTCAAATATGTTTTCATATTGGTGAACCTTGTGAAATCATGATGCCAACGAGATTTTCTTGGGTGAAATGGAAGTAGTTGCAGGACATTTCTATTTTTAGCAGTTAGGTTTCCATAGATTGCATGTTGAGTTTGACAACATATTTGTGTTCCTTGCAGAAAGACGAGTCTAATGAGACTGTTTTCATTACATGCGAGACGTTTCTATTTTTAAACATGCTATATATGGAAATAGGCTCCTAATAGTTCTATTAATTTTTTAAATTTTCCTATTTTTAGTAATCAGACTGATATTTTTGGCATGTCTATTTTAAGCAACACTATATTTCGCAGGTACATTGGTGGAGTGGTCCAGGGTCTGGTGGGTGGAGGATGGTGAGTTAAGAACAAAATTGACTAGTTGGATGAAATCTCAGAGTGACATATGGTAGTTGCTTGAAGATGATACTTTTATGTGGAATTTAACTAAAAATCTAGATAGTGATCAAACCCTAGGGTCTTTTGGTGAGTCTAAAACCCAAATTCAAAGTTGTTATCATAGTCAAATAATAAAACTAATTCTCATTAATCTTAGGAAATATTATGGTTAAACCTTATCCTCGTGAACATTAATTCGATTTTGTTGAGACAAAAAACCTAGTTTTCCTTCCTTATCTTATCATTGCATGTGAGATAAGTTCTAAAGCCCTAGCTCGATCTCTGTTGTAAACTTAGCATTTAGGATAAGTTTTTAAAGCCTTGAAACATGTTGCTATTTTTATCAAATTTGTTGCATGTTGGCTAATTTTTTCATTCATAGGGTTTGTTATTTTTCCAAAATCCTAATTCGACTTCTTTTTTTAACCTATTAGGTTTACCAAAGTTCAATCTCTAGCTTGATTTCATAGCATGGTAAATATTATGGAGTTCTACCCTCAAGAAATTTGTTGCGGTTATTTTAGAGGCTGACTACATTACAACCTAGGATTTTCAACAGTCCTATATCATATGGGACTGAATTCCAACTGCAGATTCCAGAAGCCTAAAACCCCTAATGTATGAAAATTAAAACCTTAAACGACCACATATCGAAGACATTGTTGCTCTTGAGATTTTTCAGCAGGCAGTTGAAAGAAGGTGTAGTCAACCCGTAAGAAACCTGTGAAGTTGTGAAGGAGAAAGAGCATACACTCATGAAGAGAAATCGTAGACAACCCCGTTAAGAGAAATTGTAGACATCCCACGGTAAAAACACCGATAAAAACACCCATGAAGAGAAATTGCAGACAACTCGTGGTAAAAGCACCCGTGAAGAGAAATTACAGACATCCCGTAGTAAAAAACAAGTGAAGGTAAGTGGAGTAGCTTCTGACAAAACGGTGGTAGCAAAAACATTGGACCTCATCTATTTATAAGGATTGATTAATGGATAGAACATACCCACATAAAAATTATCATTGATTAAATTGATAGAACAAAAAATGTCTATCAACATCTCATTCTTATATTCTCAAAAAACCTATATATGAAATCCCATGAATGATTCAATAATGATATAATATAAACCTAAAAATGGTAAATTTAAATATAAAATTATATTTATAATATGATATAATATGGTAAATTTAATTTTAAATTTATATTTATAATATGATATAATATTGTACATTTAATTTTAAATTTAAATTTATATGATATAATATGGCAAATTTAAATTTAAATTTATATCAATGTAAATTCAATTATAGATTATATGAGAATTATAACTCCAAAGTTTATTTTATGTAAATTTAAATTTAAATTGATATCAATGTAAATTTCCTTATAAATTAAATTAGAATTTTAAATTTAAATTTTTATTTACATAGTGGACTTAATAACGAACTCAATTTGTTTTTTAATTGTAAATTTGAATTTAGAGTAATGTAATTTTTTTTAATAATAAATTATTATATAATTTTAAAACTTTTAAATAATATATATATCGTCAAAACAAATTTTTTACAATTATAATATATAATTTGAAATTTTAATTAAAAAAATTAATTCAATTATAAGTTAGATATGATGATGATGATGGTGATGATGATGACGACGATGATGATGATGAAGTTGATGATGATGAATATTTTGATGAGGAAGAGGGTGATGATGACGATGATGATGATGATGATGATGATGATGAAGACGGTGATGATGATGATGATTTTCTATGACATGATGAAGATGATGATGAAGAATGTGACGAGGTTGCCAAACCACCCACGCCAAACGTCGTTAGTATTTCTTGGTATCTACGTCGAAAATCATACGTACAACGATGATGATGATGATGATGATGATGAAGATGGTGATCACAATGTTGATGTCCTATGAAATGATGAAGATGATGATCGAATGACGATGACGATGACGACCATTATGATGATTTTAGTTATGTGGATGATGACGACGACGATGATGATGATGATAATTTTTGACTTTGGAAACCCTCCCACACTGTTAATGCATGGGTCTAGTCTAACCATGATAAATTTTAGACCAATCTGACACAAATTTAAAAATTTTCAACGTTGGCCCCACGTAGCACATTAATTAATATATAAGTATGGATTTTGCTACTCAAATTGTTAGTGTGAGTCATGTTTGACGATGAAGATGACGATGATGATGAGGATGATGATGATGATGATGACGATGATGATGATGATGATGTCGACGATGATGATGATGATGATGATGGTGACGCCGATGATGATGAAGATGATGACGATGATGATGACGATGATGATGATGATGGCGATGGTGATGGTGATGACGATGATGATAATGACAATGATGATGATGATGAATATGATGGTGATGAAGATGATGATGATGATTATGATGAAGATGGTGATGACAATGATGATGTCCTATGACATGATGAAGATGATGATGAAGAATGTGATGAGCTCTCTAAACCACCCACACCAAACGTCGTTGGTCTTTCTTGGTATCTGCATCGAAAATCATTCGTACAACGATGATGATGATTATGATGATGATGATGAAGATGATGATGAAGATGGTGATCATGATGTTGATGTCCTATGAACTAATGAAGATGATGATGATGATGACAATGAGGATGATGATGGCGATGATGATGATGATGTGGATGACGATGAGGATGATGATGGCGATGATGATGATGATGTGGATGACGATGATGATGATTTTTGAGTATGGAAACCCTCCCACACTATCAATGCATGGTTCTATTTTAACCATGCCAAATTTCAGACCAAGCCAGCGCATATTTAAAAAATTTCAACGTTAGCCCCACGTAGCACATTAATTAATCTATAGGTATGGTTTTTGTTGCTCGAATGGTTAGTGTTAGTCATGATTGACGATGATGATGATGATGATGATGATGATGATGATGACAATGATGATGATGATGATGACAATGATGAGGATGAGGATGAGGATGGCGATGATGATGATGATGAATATGATGACGATGACGACAACGATGATGATGACGACGACGATGATGATGATGACGATGATGATGATGAAGTTGATGATGATGAATATGATGATGACACGATGATGATGATGAAGATGGTGATGGTTATGATGATGTCATATGATATGATGAATATGATAATGAAGAATACGACGAGCTCGCCAAACCACCCACGCCAAACACCGTCAATATTTCTTGGTATCTGCGTCAGAATTCATACGTACAACAATGATGATGAAGATGATGATGATGATGATGATGAAGATAGTGATCATGATGTTGATTCCCTATGAAATGATGAAGGTAATGATCGGATGATGATGATGATGACAGTGAGGATGATGATGATGATGTGGATGATGATGATGTTGGGCCCACGTAGCACATTAAAAAAAATTCAACGTTGGCCCCATATAGCAACGTTTAAAAATTTTTAACCTTGGCCCCACGTAGCACATTAATTAATATATAGGCATGGTTTTTGTTGTTCGAATTGTTAGTGTCAGCTATGTTTGACGATGAAGATGACGATGATGATACCGATGATGATGATGATGACGATGGCGATGATGATGATGATGGCGACGATGATGACGATGGCGATGATGATGACGATGGCGATGATGATGATGATGATGCTGATGATTACAACGATGGTGATGATGATGATGATGATGAAGATGATGATGATGATGATAATGATGATGATGATGATGGTGATCCCGATAGTAATGACGAAGATGATAATGGTGATCATGATGTTGATGCCCTTTGAAATGATGAAGATGATGATCGAATGCTGATGATGGTGATGATGATGATGATGAATATGTCAGTCTTGTCAGGTCTAACCATGCCAAATTTTAATCCAAGCCAAATTTAAACGTACCAATAAAATTCACTATTTCTATTGCAATATTAATCAAAATATATAGAGTAGATATATTACTGCATACCAGCTCGTACGCTTTAATGGAATAATTTACCATCTTGTTCATTCGATTCATCATCTGTATGATCCCATCCAGATTCAACATTGTAAGGATTGGCCATATCATCATCATCATCTATGTCAGTTACAATCATCATGTCATTGTTGATATCATCTTCATGGAAACAATTTGCTACATCATCTGATTCAACTAATTCTTGGACATCTTCTTCTGGAACATTATCATCTAACTCATGTTGATCATGATATTCAACATCATATTCTTCTTCGAGACCCTCTTCATTACCTTCCTATAGGTTATACTTTACCGGTATTCCCCTTGGATCATGCCTCACAGTAAATAACCAAACCGCTCTACCCAGAACCTCAAAGTAAATTACATGTTCACATTGGCTTGGAATAACATAGGGCTCCATTCCTCGCTCAAACAACCTTGTATTTACCATGGTAAATCCATTATCATGTTCAATAATAATTCTATTGGTATTATGTTGATTCAATCGTAACCTATACCATTTGACAATGAACAAAACAACCTTGAAGGAGTTAAAGCCACACTGAATAATATCTTCCCGATACCCATAGTATCAATTTTCTGAGAGTTATGGATGTTTGTCACTTCTACAGGAAACATTGGTCACCTCAAAGACTGCAAATATCCCATAATTTGATGTTTTCTTCTTTTCATCCAAATTTTTGATGTGATATCTACATCCATTGCACACCATATCCTTATGGTGTTTTACCTACAACAAGCTATACATGAAAATATTACGCAATGATTCAATATTTATGATTAAGTGCATGTTTATGCCATACAGGGAAAAAATCAATGTGTACATCAATATGTAATTTTCAAAAAATATAAATACTTTGGTTGATTAATATGCTTTCCTTCTTATCTTTTACACCATATGCTAAATTGATTTCCCTTTGTGTAATATTGGTATCTCCATTGCGATGTGCTTCTTTAACCAATGAAGCCACACCTTCCCATGATATTCCATGACCAAATTGTTCACATTGTTCAATCCATACCTTCATCCAGTCAATATTGTTTGCAATGTATACATGAACTGCATCCCACTCTCGACCAACTACTTGATGAAAAAAAAAATTAAATTCAATACAAATGTAAATTATCTTATCAAAGTATACACTCTTAATTGATGCAATATATTGAATATAAAAATAGAATATGTATGATAGATATACATAAAAATCAACAGTCAAATGTATTATATTAATTAATATAAACTAGCTAATAATTACCTTTCACCTTCCTCGATCTACCTTTTCCCTTTAGGTACTCCCCTTCAAAATCGTTATTGGAGTCTGGATCACAAATGCGACGTAAATTGAGTTTTGACACTAAATTAGGAAGATATTCACTTATATACAACATGTTTTGGTATACCTTATATCCCTCCATCATAGAACCCTCAACATGTGCTCGTTGTCTAACCAAAACCTTCATAAATTTCAATTGCCTCTCAACCATCCACATGGACCTTGAGTTCACAGGTCCACATAATTCAATCTCCTTGACTTGGTGTTTGAGGTAGTGTTCCTATGCATCGAAAAACGTAGAAGGTAGATGCTTCTGCATTTCACACATGAGACAATGAATTTATTTGCTCTAATACTTTATATCTTCTTTATGGATTTCTTTAGATGATAACCATCTACAAGTGACACAAACCAATAATGATATTTGACAAAAAAAACATTATATTACATAACATGAATTATTGCCTAAAAAACAAATATAAGTTCTACGATGAATTAAACAAACACTAAGCACATGCAAAAATCGCTAATTACCTCATGTATTTCCTAAGATTATATATCACTTGTTTGACATTGTTGTTGAAGTTGTGAGAGAGAGAGAGAGGTAGAACATACTATAACAATATACAAACCACATCGTTTGTTAAACAAAGAGTAGACAAACAAAATAACAACAATATGCACTGGAATAAAAAAACAATAATTATATGGATACCATAATAATTACCTTCATGAAGACATGCCAATCATGAGTTTTCACCCCCACCAAATCACCTTTCTTTTTTATGATATTCTTCATGTTCGCACAAAATCCAATGGGAAATTTAATTTTCCGCATGAATTCTTTTACAACATTACTTTGCTTCTCCATTAACATCCATGGAAGTGAGTTGATATTAATTTGGTCTTTGTTGCTATGAAATTGAATGACGTCTTTCATTGCATGGTTTCCTTCTTGAATGTATTTACAAATTTTGACAATTTTTTCTTTGTCGCTCCTTAGATCCAATATTCACTATAATGTTTTAGTCACATTCTTTCCGATATGCATTGTATCAAACATATGAGCAATTTGTAGGTGCTCATACTAGGGAAACCCGCTAAATTGTTTAGGATAACTTTTCATTCCTCGTGGAAACCCATTAATGTCTTCATGATCACGGCAGACATCATGAATCAGATTTTATAAAGAAATTATAGAAATCAATGTCAATTACAGTAAACAACACACAATAAAAAAAAACATAGCATCTCATATAT
>LPNX010232549.1:685382-719700 GCA_001517045.1 Pseudotsuga menziesii
ACACTATGTGCTCCCTTTTTATTGACAACCATGGTGGAATGTTATTGTTGATAACAAAAATAGTCGACACAATGTAAATGGATCTCTGCATCTTTGCAAATGGATTGAAACTATCTGTTTCCAAAGAAATATTAAGATTACGGGGTTCTTCTTTAAAGTGAGGCCACGTTTCCTTCATATATCTAAATGCAGAACCATATGCAGGCATTCGAATACCGTCATCTTGACTTCTGTTCCTTGCATAGTAATCCATAAATTGTGCTATGTTTTTGCACCTGAAAAATAGTTGCAAAAGTGGAATAATGGGAATATAACGAAGAACCTTGCGTGGAACCTTTTTTCTTACTTGATCTATTCGATATCTACTTATATGAAATTCCGGACATTCAGTTGCAAATTCATGTTGTTTATAATATTTAACATGGTCATTGGGGCATGCATGAATTGATTCATAATGCATTCCAATTTCTTTCATGATGGCAAATAAATCTCAATATGTGCAAGGTAAAATATTTGATGGTGGTAACTTGTTGATGTATTTGTAACTTTAGAATGTATTCACTTGTATATATTGTATTTCATTGGTCCCCGATGCTCCTATTAGGAGAATCGCTTGTATTTCTTTGTACCCCGATGTTCCTATCAGGAGAATTACTAAAAGTTATGAGGAAGTCCCCTCCATTGTAAGTCGGGTCATTAGTACCCTAGTTGTGGTTACTCGAGCCTACATAACTGAGTCAAATATTAAGTGAACAAAAGAGCATAAATAGAGTGTGAGCCTCTCTATTTATCACACACACTCACTCAACTGGGGCACATGAGTGAGAGAGGAAGTGCTGGCACAAGTGAGAGAGAACAACTGTTGGAGATCATATTTCTGTCTTTGGGTTTTACTGCTGCTATTGGTGCTCATTCTATATCTAAGGAAGTTGCGGGGTTTTCTCATTTATGGTTTCCCTGAGGAAAATTCTTTGTGTCTCTTGTCTCTTGTGATTGATTGTTGTGCATGTTATCCTCTCAGATAAGATCCTAAGATCATATTGCTTAAATGATAAAAATCTAACATGGTATCAGAGCTAACCTAAGAAGAAGACATTGTGCAGCTATAGAAGCTAGAGCTTCTTAATTTTTGGGTATCTCTCCACAATCCATTAGCAAAAGGAGGATAGTCTACCTCTCCATTGAAGGGCACATCTTTCTATCGAAGCATAATTTGATTCCGAGAGTTTTCAGTTTTTGGTGTGGGAAATTAGGGCTTTTTATAGAAGAGGAATTTTTGAGTGATCCAACATAGGATTTCTCTCCTCATCAAAATCGAATTTTAGAGACCAAGGTCGAAGTTTTCGGTTGAGTGAAACTCTGGGAAAGTCAAACCCTAGTTTGATCGTGGGCCTGAAAAACCGTAAAATACTAAAACTGGTAGTTTTGGTACATTCGCTATATCTCAGGATTGAAGAAGTATCGGGGGATGATATTTTCACAGGGAGAAGATAAAATATTTTTGTACTCTCTGTAAAAATTACAGCCTTATATTCGCTATATTTTGGGAGATATGATTCCACCAAATCGGGGTTCCAGCCTCTTCCAGGATTCATCCCTAGACATGACACCTAGGGAGAATTTATATATCTTGGGCTACGAAATTCCAAATGAAATTCCACAAGATGTTCTAGATAGGGCACAAAATTTAATTTCTGTCGTAAAAAACTCAGACCCCGAAGGTGAAATAGTGACATGTGGAAGTCCGTACAAGTTCGCTATGTTGAACAGTGCTAAATTAATTCACTGTGGGAAAACTATCATAAGTCCCAATTGGTGAAACCAATTCTGATAAAACCTATGGTTTTGGAAATACTATAGAAGAGGGTACCTTAGTACGAAATTTTATACATAGAGAAGCATTACTTTCAGAGATACCGCAGAAACAGTATCACACATTTCTGTAGAAGAAATTGGAAAACTAGGGCTTCCTGTTTCGGGAGTTTCCCTCCACTATTTTCAGAAAAAGGAGTACATTGGATAGCTCACCTTGAAGAGGTCTATCTTTATATCCAATAATAAGTTTGAAATTCCAATTTTTGAAAATTAGAGTTTCTCTGACAAATCTTAGATTAGCCAGATCCAGAACCAAGACATACACCTCAAATCAGTAAGATCTAATCTTTTGCTACTTACAGTTGAGGTTCTCATTTCAAGATTACTAATCACACCAACTTGATGACAAGCTTGGTGAAGCTCAAAACTTCCAAGCATGGAAGTATAGGATTTCACTGGTTCTTGAAGAAAATGAATTGGACACATACATAAGTGGAGAGGTTCCAGTTCCAGAGGGAGATGAGGCTAAATCCTTACACAAGAAGAACTTGGTCAAGGCCAAGAAGATCGTTACTGATTCAATCAAGGATCACCTTATACCACAAGTGTCTTCCCTAAAGACACCTAAATATATGTTTGATTCCTTGTCCAAGCTATTTGAAGGGAAGAACATAAATTGAAAGATGACTTTGAGAAACCAGTTGAAGAATGTAAATGTAGAGACCATACAGTCATACTTTACAAGGGCCTCTCAAATAAAAGAACAACTTGAAGCATTGGATGAAGAAGTAGAGAATGTAGAAGTTGTGATAAACACCTTGAATGGCCTCCTAGGATCATGGGATTCATTCATTCGAGGAATGTACGCCAGAAGGAAGTGATTACCTTCAGTAGACTCTGGGAAGAATGAACAGAAGAAGAAGTTTGACCCATAATAAGAGAAAAGAAGATGGGAACAACTGAAGATCAAGCACTCATGATTCAAAGAACATCCCTCAGGCGATGAGGAATATGAAGAACTCAGTTCTTGAAGAACCTCTTATCCATATTAAGCATTTTTTTATATTCAGTTGATGTATTATGCATGATAGGATGTTTTCATTAATGACAGTATACTACTAATATGCATGTGATGGGTAAGTAGCTCATGGTTCTATACAACTCTACATTTATACTTATCTAGAATGAAACCTCTTTGCTGACATATTGGATTAGTGCACAATCTTAATGATGTCATGGTAGAGCTGGAAGGCATCTAGAAAGTTTCCGTGAGATATGGATGAATGTTGTATTGGCTAAAATAGTTGCATGATTATATCTTTATGCATAAGAATTTTCCATTATGAATATGCCTTATGAAATGTTTCTAACCATACAACTAATGCATTTGACTTGTAGGAAAGATCGCGTACAATCGCCTACAAGAAAAGAAGGATGAGACTTATTCTAAAGAACAGGTGACGACATTTCAAGAAATAATACAAGATGAAGAATAATATGATGATACTTTCAAAGAAAGAAAGAGGTATTGGAAACAATGCAGTTATGAGACACTGTTGAGCGACATCATTGATGCATAACCTTCCAACTATGAAGAAGTAGCCAAGAAGAAAGGGAAGGAGAGTACCAGTTCAAGAAGAATGATGTCTAGGATGCAATATCGAGACTTGAAGGGAAGTATGTAATGTATTCAATATGGATCTAAAAGATCCAACATCCAGTACATGGAAACATCGTGGGATACAAGGAAAGATTCATAGCACGAGGATTCTCACAAAAATAAGGCATAAACTACGAAGATACATTTGCAGCCAGTGGGAGTTGAGGCACATGATAGGAAAAATCATGTGTGCAAATTAAAGAAGGCCTTGTATGAGCTCATAAGACACCCATGGGATAACACATACATGAGGAGCTTGAAGATCACTTAGAGTGATGAAGATCTTAACCTTTGCTACAAGGTTGAATATGAAAGCCTATAGAGGATGACAAGCTCACAGATGGGTGGGAGAAGAACGTTTTCAAGATAGAGGATCTTAGTATCCAGTGACCCTAGATGGATACATATAATATTAGTTTCAGAGGAATCTACTTGTCACTCTAGTATAGAATGTTTCAATACATAGAGTACGAAAGGCACAGGGAGAATGATTCTCCACTTCAAAGGGAGTGACTGCAGAAGATCCTGAGGTTCGACATGGTACGATAGGATGGACAGCTTACTGATGGCTCTAGAATTTACTGAGAGTAAAGAGGATTCCAACCTTTACTTCAAGTTTGAAGGTGGAATACCAGTGATGCTCCTATTATATGTCGATGACTTGTTCCTGACAGAAAAGAGGAACTCATTAAAGTTGCAAGAAGGAGACTTGCTTCCGAGTTTGAGATGAAGGACTTGGATATGATGCACTACTTCTAGGCATGGATGTGTGGCAGAGTACGAATGGAATCCCCCTTGGAAAAGGGAAATATGTAGTGGAGATCCTAAAGAGGTTCGGGATGATGGAATGCAAGGCCATGGCCACACCTATGGCATCGAACCTGAAGCTATTGAGTGATGCTTCATCAGAGTTCGTTCATGCTACGATGTATCGTCAGATGATTGGGTCCTTGATGTACCTGACGAATACGAGACCAGATACTTGCTTTGTTGTGAACAAATTGATGTTCCTGATAGATCCAGGACATGTTCACCTAATGGTTTCAAAGCATGTAGTGAGGTACCTAAAAGATACAATTGACTATGGGCTCAAGTATGAAGCGAATCATAAGATTAACCTGGATGGTTATGCGCATTCAGATTGGATAGGTAGTGCCATTGATAGGAAGAGCACTTCGGGGTGCTACTTTAGTATGGGATCAAGTGTGATCTCTTGGTTTAGCAGGAAGGAGTCTTGTATGGCGCTGAGTACAGCCAAGGAAAAATATGTTTCCACTAGCATTTGTTGCATGATGCAAAGAGGAGCAGTGAAGCTCCAGTATGTGATCCAGATTGAGATCTCTCAAAAGAGGGAGTTCTAGCATAGTCGGTTAGACAGGTTGTATGAGCATAAATCCTAGCGAAGCTCATAGGTTGCTCAAACGTAAATGGTCCTATAGGTTTTCCTCAGATGTAATCGGTCCTGGTGAAGCTCGCAGGTTATCCTTGGACGTAATCAACCCTGATGTGATTCTATCCTAGAAATGGTCACAGTGAAGTTTGAGTACTTTAGGGAGAAGCTTGGTGTTCTCCAGATTGAGGTTCCCTCCAAGGGGAAGTGATGAGTCTGTGATCCCTTCTGACATGGTGGTAGGATTGTTTCCTTCCATGTCCATGTGTAAGTGTAGAGCCCTTATGACATGGTTGTGGGATGTGTTCCTCCCATGTTCAGATGTAAGTGAAGAGCCCTTCTGACATGGTTGTGGGATGTGTTCCTCCCATGGTCAGATATAAGTGCTGAGCATTTCCAACATGGTTTCGAGATGTGGTCCTCCCATGGTTGGATATAAGTGTTGAGCCTTTCCGATATGGTTGCGGGATGTGTTCCTCCCATGATCGGATATAAGTGCTGGGCCATTCTGACATGGTTGTGGGATGTGTTCCTCCCATGGTCAGATGTAAGTGTATATCCCTTCTGACATGGTTGTGGGATCTGTTCCTCCCATGGTCAGATATAAGTGTTGAGCCTTTCCAACATGGTTGAGGGATGTGTTCCTCCCATGGTTGGATATAAGTGCCGATCCTTTCTGATATGGTTGTGGGATGTGTTCCTCCCATGATCGGATATAAGTGCTGGTCCATTCAAACATGGTTGTAAGATGTGTTCCTCCCATGGTCAGATGTGAGTGCTAGGCCTTTCTGACATGGTTGCGGGATGTGTTCCTCCCATGGTCAGATGTGAGTGTTGGGAAGGCCTTTCTGACATGGTTTCAGGATGTGTTCCTGCCATGGTCAGATATAAGTGCTAAAGAAGATAAATACCTACATGGAGGCTAGGCCTACAACCAACATGAAAAAGGGCTGGCTGTATAGAGCTTCCTATGACAATAAGAATTGAGAGATAGCACCAGTTGATTGAGATAGTGGAAGAAACTTTGATGATGATCTAGCGATGATCCAATGATGATCTAGCCTTGATGATGATCCAGTGATGATCCAACTTTAACGATGATCCAGTGATGATCCATATTTGATGATGATCTAGTGATGATCCAGCTTTGATGATGATCCAGTGATGATCCAACTTTAATGATGATCCATATAAGTAGACTTGTACTGATGAATTGTGTCAAGAGAATACCTTCCTAGTTAAGAGGGAGTGTTGATGTATTTGTAACTTCGAAATGTATTCACTTGTATATATTGTATTTCATTGGTCCCTGATGCCCCTATCTAGAGAATCACTTATATTTCTTTTTACCACAATGTTCCTATCGAGATAATTACTAAAATACACGAGGAATTCCCCTCCGTTGTAAGTCGGTTCATTAGTACCCTAGTTGTGGTTACTCGAGCCTACATAACTGAGTCAAATATTAAGTGAACGAAAGAGTATAAATAGAGAGTGAGCCTCTCTATTTATCACACACACTCACTCAACTAGGGCACATGAGTGAGAGAGGAAGTGCTGGAACAAGTGAGAGAGAACAACTATTGGAGACCATCTTTCTATCTTTGGGTTTTACTGCTGCTATTGGTGCTCATTCTATCTTTGAGGAAGTTGCGGGGTTTTCTCCTTTATGGTTTCCCCAAGTAAAATTCTTTGTGTCTCTTGTCTCTTGTGATTGATTGTTGTGCATGTTATTCTCTCAGATAAGATCCTAAGATCATATTGCTTAAATGATAAAAATCTAACATAACTAAAATTCATGTATCAAGCTACAACAAATAAAAATAAAAATCTAGTTAATATAATATATAAATAATATTAATGAAATACATTTCATCCGTATTAATTTGAATTATGAATTAACAATATAATTATTAGAGGAACAAAGATAACCTTTATCACAATCATCTATATGTGATGGATTATTTTGCATACCTTAACATCCGTGTGATTGATATGTTTGAAAGACCATTCATAACCTTCAAGTTCATTATCAACAATATAGCAGAGAGAATATTTGTGTTGGAGCCTTCATAAAGGGGTTTGTATGCCTTCTCAAGAAGAGGTAAATTGTGAACATCATCAAAGTCATCAATATTTTCATGATCATCGTCATCATCATCATCCATTCTAACTGTAACACACCTAAAAATTGTACAAAAAAAAATTTGCATGTGTTATTTTCATGTTTATTTTAGCAGCATTCTTTGTTAAATTTACTGCTAATTCTAAAAAATATATATAGTCGTGCTACTTACTACAATATTTGTTGATGATTATGATGGTTAGTTCCTTCTGGAACTTTCATCCATACTCCTTCAAGAGATGTACTTTGTTTAAAACTGTTTAGATGATGTTTGTATTTAAAGCTGGCCTAGCCTATAGCATGGGAGACTATACATGTCTTGACCCAGCTTGCCACTTACTTCTATTGTACGTTGCAACTAAAAACCTTATTCTATGTTTCATCATGCATTTTCACTTACAAATTTATTGTGACTTGTTGATTCTTATGCAGGTTGATCTTGGCGCGAAAACCAAAGCTGACCGCTGCAAGAGAAATAATGATACCGACAATATCAACGATACTCTTCAAAAACCTTTGATGATATCAGATGTTACTTCAATTTAAAATGTGAATTTGATTGTTTCGACGATATTCCAAGAGCCAAACCGTCTGTATCGGTGAAAACACCTAAGTCACACCGAAGGCATTGACAACCTAGTCCCTTTTCTTTAGAAGTCGGGGCATGCGACTGTTTCGGTGAAAATTTCTGAGATGTTTCAATGGCTCAGCACTCCTTACCACCAACAACATAAGCCAAGATCCTCCAATCGTTTCGGTGGAAAATTGTGAGTTACCTTTGACGGTGTCGATAGATTTAGTTGAGTTATGCCGAAATGACAAGCATGAGAACTTTCCTTTGATCCATCGGCAACACATGCCAAGATCCTCCGACCGTTATGGTGAAAAATTTCCTTTGATCCATCGGAGACACTGGCCAATATCCTCTGACCATTTTGGTGTAAACTTGTGTGTTACTTCCGACGTGTTGGTAACACTGGCCAAGTTAATCCGTTTTGTTGGAGGAAGAAGGTAATTTTACTTAGCCAAAAATTTCAACTGCTCAAACCTTTGGAAAAGAAACTAAGTGTGCACAATGTTCTTAAACTTCGGAGGAGATGGAAAGAAAACAAGACTCCGCCTTTGGGTTGAATTATACTGGATATTTAAAGTTGTTAAAAAGAGGTTAAGTAAGACTCGGCTCGGCAACCACGATGTGGTTTCTTCCTGAAATGATGATCCTCTTGAATAAATGGTTACTGGTGTAAAATAGCTGTGTATTGATCAAACTTAAAATATTTTGTTGGGTATAATAAGGATTCGATCCCACAATTATAGGAGTGTGTGGAAAATTACAACAACTATTTTTCTTTACAATGTTTACCTATGCTGAATTATCCCAATTTTGATAATAGATCTGATAATTAAAATTTATGTTTAGTTCTGTCGAATGTCTTTCAGTTGTTTTATTACCGATACCTACTAAGGGAAGTTTAAAATATTTCTAGACCATTATTTTGTATTGTAAACTTTAAAGTATTTGATCCCATGGAGGGTGATGCGATCCTGTATAATAGATCAAGGTTAATATAACAAAACCTTAGATCTGCTATATAGTAACAATTTATAAACATAATTTACATAATTAAGGATCTTCGATCTGTGAATTTGTTCTTCGTTAATTTGTAAAATTACCAAATATCTAGGGTACCTGTAGTTAGAAGAATTTTGTTTGTGATCATGTTTTGTTACGTTGTTGTCTAGATCATTAGTTTGTCAAAGAAGATGAGATCTATATGATCAAACCATAGTAGCTCTTATACAAGTTATTACAGTACTTCTTTTATGCTTCTTCTTATACAAATCTTTATTAGATACTTAAATACTTAATTTTAGTTATACTGGTAAAATATTTAATTAAAACCTATAGTGATTTCACTACAAAGTCCAGGTCTATATGACGATAACATTAATATTGGGTATTGTTAGTTTGTATAAGGACAATGGATAAATGTAAGTAAAAAGGATTATTATTTGCACACCAAGAAAGAACAGATCTATACTTCTAACATAAATTAGAATTGAAATGTAATTTCAGTCATCAACTTAATTTTGAAATGCATAGTAATATGATATCTAAGAAGACGAAGCATCTTAATAAATATACTGTCACTTATAGGAATTTCTGTGCATATTAGAAAATATATTTACTTCATTGGTGCAAGATCCAAGTATATCAGCAATAGATTAACGAAAACAATTTATATTTTAACTACTACAAATCTAGGAAGATATATTCTACAACATTAAAATGTAAAGTAGAAACCTGGAACCAACACTGGGGAAAAAAAAGAGTGGAGATGATGTTCCTCTCAACTAACTCCCAGAGAAACCAACTTTACTTGCTCCAGAACCCTCGAGCTTGTTCGTTGAACCATAAGAGAAAATATCAATGCGCCATCTCTTGAATTTCACGGATGTTTAATCCCCGTCCAATGCTAGCCTCCTGTTTCTCATGGAAATACTATTGTATAGTGTTTTTCCTAGGACTTGGTCATTTATGAGCCTCCTGCTCTTTAGCACTCAAATAGGAGTGCATACTTGGTTTTTGGGGATGATGCCTCCTACATATTGAGTTCTCACTCAGTGGCTCCTGCCACTTTTTTTTCCTCTTGTGGATCAGCAAACACTTTTCAACATCTATATCCACTCTTGTCCCCCTTCAACATATTTTATTAGATAAAAATTGTTGTATTGTTAACATTTTTTTTGAAAAACAATAAAAGAATAATAAATCATTTTCAGCAGAATTAATAATAATAATAACTAATTCTGGGGGTGTTACATACACCTCCCCTTAGAAGATAACATCCTCCTCGGTGTTATAACTTTGTTTTATTCTTCCTTTAAATCTTCTTGGAATAAGTTTGGATATGCCTCCCGTATATTACTTTCCAGCTCCCAAGTATCTTCTTCCTGACTAAGGTGTTTCCATTGCACCTTGACTTGTCCGATGGTACGGTTCCGGAGTAAAAGTTATCTCCTGTCGAGAATGCGCTCCTGTCCCACTTGGAATTCTCCTTCGGGTTCCACCTGGATCACATTCTAGTCAATCACATGAGAAACATTGTGAACATGTATTTTCAATATTGAAACATGAAATACATTATGAACTTTAATATTTGGTGGTAGGGCTGATTGGTACGCGATCGGCCCCACTTTGGCTAAAATTTCAAATGGCCCGCAATACCTGGGCAACAGCTTCAAATACTTGCTCAGTCTTAAAGAGATTTTCTCGGGATTTACCTTTATGTATACATGATCACCCACCTGAAACTCTCTAGGATTTATTTTTAGATCAGGATAGCTCTTCTTCCTATCTTGGGTAGCTTTCAAATTTTATTGTACCTATTTCACGATTAGCTCCATTTCTTTTAATAAATCTGGCCCTAACATAATCTATCAACATCGCTGCTCCATGAGATTGGAGTATTACATTTACAGCCATATAATATTTCAAATGGACTTATATAACCTGCAAAAACTTGAAAGTTATTATTATATGCAAATTCCACTAAATGTAGGTAATCTTCCCACTTACCTGGTTTGTCCATGACATACATTCTCATCATGTCCTCTAGAACTTGATATACTATGTCAGTCTGCCCATCTGGTTGTGGATGATAAGAAGTACTGAAATAAGGCTTTCCAAAGTTACCTGTAAATTTAAATCTATATTCAAGATGATCACTTTTGGTATACCATGTAATCTAAAAATTTCCTTCATGAAAATATCTGCAATGTTAACAGCCTTATAGGTAGATTTAACGGGAATAAAATGTGCAACTTTTCTTAATTTTCCCACGACAACATTGATGGAATCCTGTTGTCTGAAATTATTGGGTAGTTCGGTGATAAAATACATACTGATGGTATCCCACTTCCATTCTGGAATGGGTAGTGGCTGTAACAATCCTACGGGATGTTGATGCTCTCCGTTAACTTGTTGACATTCCAGGAATCGAGCTAAGTATTCAACCACTTTATTTTCTTTTCCTTTAATATGCTATATTTCTAAGTCATACTCGCTTAGAAAATATGCCCATGTGGCTTGTCTTGCATTCAAATTATGTTGATTAAATAAATATTTAAGGCTTATGTTGTCTAACATAAGTAAAAAATTTCTTCCAATTAAGTAATGTCGCCACATTTTTAATGCGTGAATTATAGAAACAAGTTCTAAATCATGTGTCACATAGTTTTTCTCATGATCTTTTAGTTTTCTGGATTCATAAGCCACCACATAATTGTCTTGTAATAAGACTCAACCCAACCTTTCATTACAAGCATCGGTACATACGACAAAATCCTTGAATGGATCAACAATTTTTAAGATTGCGGCGGTGGTTAATAACTATTTTAATTTGTTAAAACTTTCCTCACACTTTTTAGTCCACTTGAACTTTTTACCTTTGTTTTGTAATGAGGTTATGGGGTAAGCAACATTAAAGAAACCTTTAATGAACTTTCAGTAGTATCTCATAATCCCCATGAATGATCTAATATCAGATACGTTCTTAGGAACCGACCATTCCCTGATGGATTTTACCTTGTCTGGATCAACCAAGATTCCATCCTTGGACACTACGTGTCCGAGGTACTAAATCTTGTATTTAAAAAAGTCACACTTACTGAACTTTGCATAAATTTGTTGTTCTCTTAATACTTGCAAAACTATTTTTATATATTCTTCGTTTTCTTGTTCATTCTTAGAGTAGATTAGTATGTCGTCAATGAAGACAACCACAAATTTATCCGGCTAGTTACTTAAGATGTTGTTCATTAAACACATGAATGCAGTAGGTGCATTTCTCAACCCAAAGGGCATTACAACAAACTCATAGTCACCGTAAAGGGTCCTAAATGTTTTTTTTAAATATATCTTCATCTTTTTTTAGCACTTGATGATAACCCAATCTTAAATCTATCTTAGAAAATATAGTTTCTTTGTGGAACTGATCGAACAAATCATCTATCCAAGGAAGTGGGTATCGATTCTCAATAGTCATTTTATTTAATTTCCTATAATATATACATAATCTTAGTTTTCTGTCTTTCTTTTTCACAAACAAGATTGGTGCTCCCCAGGGAGAGACACTTGGTAGAATGTAATTTTTATTGATTATTTTTTGTAATTATGATTTTAATTCTATGAGTTTGATTATATTCAGTCGATATGGAGCTTTCGATGTTGGTACCTCTCCAGGTATCAGATCAATTGTGAAATCTCAATCTCTCTTTGGAGGAAGTCTAAGGACTTCTTCCGGGAATATATCCTCGAACTCCTTTAGAACATGTATTTCTTCCAGTTTAGGTTTCATATCATTTTATTTGTCATTCATTATATAAAATGTGAATACTTTACACCCTTTTCTTACTCACCTCTTCATTTGCAAAGAAGATATTTCTCTGATGGTTACCTTCCTAGGAATTCCCTTCACCTTTATACTATTTCCATTATTATCTATACATGTAAATGTTTTATCAAAATAGTTTAGCAAAACTTTATGCTCTTCTAGCCAATCCATCCCTATCAACAAATCATAGGATCCTAAAGGTAATAAATTTACATTCACATGCGTAAGGAAATCATTCAACATTATCTTAGAATTTCTAACAAGACTAGTAACCTTTCATTTCGTACCTATGGCTAACTGTATTATCCAAGATTTATCAAAATTTTTAGGTACTAATTTGCATAAATCAAATATTCTAGGTGAAATATAACTCAAGATTGTGCCTGGATCAATTAAGATAGAGATAGGTTGATTGTATTGCACCTGGATCAATTAAGATAGATATAGGTTGATTGTTTATCATACCTTCAATTTTTACCATAGAGGTCTATTGTTCTGCTTGCCGATTTTCCAGTGCAGCGTAGATTCTGGGCATGCTCCATGCCATGTATTCAACTGTGACTTCTTCTTGTATAGAATGCACATTAAAATCCTTTTTCCTCATTCTGTAGTCTTTAAAGTAGTGGGGTCCTCCACACTTCCAACATTTTACAGGTTCTTTATGTGCTGAGTTTTTATTAGGAACATTTGAAGGTTTTTTTCAGCATAGTTTTGGGGTTTAAAATTTTTATAATTATTTCCTTGGCACCCCCTATAGTTATTCCCTGAATTCTTATAAAATTTATTTTGTTTCTTTTTAGGATGATAATTATTGGGTTTTTTATTCTTCCAAGCAGGCACATTTTCTCTTTTATTTTTATTATGTTTGTAACAGAAGTTTTCCTTCCTCATTGCTTCCTCTAGCATCTTTGGATTTCCATATTCAATATGTTTTTTAAACATGAGAGGAAAAAAACTAAGAAACCCTTGTATCTTTGGATTCTCATCAATTATGTAGGGGACATAGCGAAGTAAGCTTAAGAAACTACTACAGAGTTATTTCATTGTCATGGCCCCTAGCCTTAGTTCATAAAACTAGGCTTATCTTTTTCTTCATAATATTGTTCAGATAAATATTTTCTTAAAAGTTCTCCAGGTTGCATACCTTTATTTTATACCCTTAACTTTCTTTATGTCTTTCCACCATATATATGCCTTTCTAGTTAGATTATAGATGCCCATTTTTTCCTTTAACTCATCTGAGCAATTATATATTTGGAAGTATTTCTTCGTTCTAGAAAGCCAAGCTTCTTCCTCTTCGCCCTTCTCGATTTCCCCATTAAACATGGGTGGTTTAATCTTCTTGAACTCCCCATATATTTCCTCATAGGGTTTATACTTTTCTTCTTTTTATTATTGTCACTGCTTTCGCTTGAATCTAGTGATTTTCTGTGGTGTTTAACCGACTCTTCACTTGAAGTGTCATGGTTATGGCTGGAGAATTCCAGCTTTCTACCCTTATGTTTATTGTACAGGCAGTTTTAGGCAGTTCCTGTTCAAATTCTTTACTTTTACCTTTTTCTTCATTATGGATTTTTTTCTAACAGGATAGTGGTCAGTTCTTCTTGATCCTTCAGAATTCGCTCATTGTCTTCCTTAAAATTTCTTAATTCAGCTCTTAGTTTGTTAACAGTCCATTTTAATTCATACTTATTGTACTGGACTTCATTTAGATCTACCCAGAACTCTCCATCCCTTAAGTTACCCTCTTCATTATTTAAAGGTTGTTCCGGGCGACGTTCCTCCTCTGTAGACATTCCTGCATCTTCCATATTTCCTGCAAAATATATTTGTATTTCTCTTTGATGTGTGTAAGAGAATTTTCCAAAGAAAATAAACAAGAATTAGTTTATTTTTTTCTGTAGCATTTTTTTGTTGAGCCTATTCAGGCCTAGTGCTGAAACCATGCTCTGATACCATTATGTAACACACCTAAAAATTGTACACAAAAAAAAATTTACATGTGTTATTTTCACGTTTATTTTAGCAACATTCTTTGTTAAATTTACTGTCAATTCTAAAACATATATGCAGTCCTTATAAAATTGGAGTCACAACAATATAAGAAACAAGACAGAAACTCACAATAGATTTCATAGATCAATTTTACTCAGAAATGACATGAAACAGTGCAATAAGGAGTTGCAACTCTATAATTTCTTATCATTAACAAAAGTTGTGATACAATGTCATACAATGGCATAAATATCCATGCAATTCGAATCCCTAAGAGGTAATTCAAATTCAATACATGAGAGTGGCTTAGCTGTCAGTTAGACACCACTCGACACATCAGTTAACCACTTAACTCAACCTTAATTGACTCTAACTGACTCGGAGGCAGTTTAGACTGAGTTTAACTAAATAGAACTCAACTGCATGCCAACAAGTAGGTGAGGATGCCAATCTGACTTCAGTTAGGCCAATTGAAATGAACTGCACTGAACTGAGTCACCAAAAGTGGTTGGAGGCACCTTCAATCACTCCAGTTAACTGAAATTAACCCAAAATAGGCTAATTGATGAGGAAGGTGCCTTTGAAGCTCCATTTTAACTGAATGTTAGGTGAAACATCGTTCATTAAACTGATTGGGGAGATTATGACATGCAGATCAACCAATCATTTTCTCCTTGATTGAAGGAGTAGGATTAGTTAGTCTCCCCAATTGAAGGAGAAGACTCGATTAGGATCCCTAATTGAAGGAGGATGATCTAGTTGATGATGCAATCACATATTCGAGTCAATAACTTAGGATAAATGGTAAATTAGGCCAATTAATCCAAATAATGATGTGTGGTAGGATAATGACTCCAACACCCCCCCTTAATCTAAACTAATGTAGAGGAGTAAAAAAATATAGGGTCCCAACAACAAAGGCCATAGGTCACCCTTTACAAAAAATAGCTCTAAAATTCTCAAACAATTCTAAGTGAGGAAAATAGGAAAAACCCTGTGGGAAGAAAACCCCCCTCAAACTAAACACTAAAGAATTAATTGGAATTCACCATGGAACTCACCCCCAACAGTGGACAGAGGTAATTGAACTTCTTCTCAGTGAATATCTTGGTGAAAATGTCTGCAATCTGCTCATCGGTGGGGAAGTATTGTAGAATAATTATTCTCTCATGCACAAGTCTCTGATGTAGTTCATGTTGATATCTCTGTGTTTGGTTCTCTGTCTCTGAACTGGATCTGTCAATATCTTGATAACACTTTTATCGTCACAAAAAATGACAGTATATGAACTTCTACCAATATCAAACTCGGACAAAATACCTTGCATCCAAACTGCCTGGATGCATGCATTGACCGCTCCCCTATACTCTGCCTCTGCTAAAGAAAAGGAAATAGAAGCCCGCCTTTTTCTTTACCATAAAATAGGCCCATCTATGCTATATCATGCCTAATCAGAATCTGTAAATCCTACCAAGTCTAGTTCAAAATTAACATCATAGTGAATTCCATATGATCTAGTACCCTGCACATACCTGTAGAATCCTCTTGGATTCCCTCCAATGAAGTTCATGAGGTTGCTGCATATACCTTGTTACATCATTCATGACATAACAAATGTCAGTCCTTGAATGTGTCAAGTAGAAAAGGCTTTCAATCAATTGACGGTAGAGAGTAGGATCCACCTGTGGAGTAGTATGTCCCTCTTCCCATCTGCAACAACCTTTGTCTGAAAGATCAATACCTGCTCTTTGAAACTATGACTGAGTTCTCCTTGGATCAACAGGATTTCCAACATCTAACCCGACAGAAGAGAGTGTCTTTTCGGCACATTTTGGTAGATGAGTGGGATCATTTGGATATGTTTCATAACTTGATACATCATTCTCACCGATATCAGACATCATATCTGAAATATTAGAGTTCACACTTCCATTTTCATCTCCATAATCTTCAACAGAATGAGAGGGAATTTCAGCAGTTTCTTCCTCTACTAGTTTCACATCTTGGAGAGGTTCTTCGAAGCGGACACTTCTCTCTATGAATATATTTTTAGTTCTGATATTCAAGAGTTTGTATCTCTTTGATTCCTATGGATACCCAATTAACATCCACTCAACACTCTGCAGTTGCAAATACTTTCTCTTATCTAGTGGAATTCAAGCCCAAGCAATGGACCCAAAAACTATGAAATTGGACACATCCAGTTTGTGACCAAAGTATGCTTCAAAAGGTATTTTTCCTTCCATGGATGAATGAGGAAACCTGTTCTAAATGTAGGAAACAATATTCATATCTTCCACCCAAATAATTGCTGCCAAATATTTAGCTTCAAGCATACATGTTGTGATCTCTTTTAGGGCCCTGTTTTTCCTTTCCGCTACACCATTCTGCTGAAGTGTGTAGGGAATGGTGTTCTGAATCTTGATTCCAATTTGAGAAAAAATTTGCAGCAGCTCAAATTTGATGTACTCTCCTCCATTATCAGATATGAGAGCTTTGATCTTTCTCCTAGTAGCATTCTCAACGAAATATTTGAAATCTATGAAATTTTCAAGAACTTCCGACTTCTTTTTTAGAAAGTAAACCCATGTAAATATTGAAAGGTCGTATATAAAAGTAACTACATACCTTGAAACACTAATAGAGGTTGTAGGAATTGGACTGCTGATATCAGAATGGATTACCCCAAAATACTTGTAGCTCTGATTTCTTTTCCCTGATCAAACTTATGCTCAGGATGCTTGCCGACAATGCGTCCCTTGCCGATCCCTTTGGAGGATTTAATTGTATGAAGTTCTTCCACTATTGAATGATTTTGAATTTGTTGAAAGTATTTGAAATTTCGATGTCCAAACCTTTCATGCCACAACCAGTTGACCTCATTCCCATGAGTTAGAAGGGCGGATGGCTTTGAATCAGGCACAAATCTAGAAAACTCATAGGTCTTAGTAGAGTGATTTTCCTTCCCTGCAACAATGAGTTTTCCGAATGCAATCTCTAATATTTAACATCATTGGGGCTGAAAGCAAATCTTTTAGGAAAACTTGCGTGTTTCATTTTATACATAGACAACAGGTTTGAAGCCAAAGAGGGAACATAAGGAACATTTTTGAAGCTTCCATGTTTTAGTTTGACAGTACCTTTTCCCTTTGATGTGTTTTGAGAGTCATATCCCATTTGGATGGAGATGCAGTTGTCGGATTCTAGTGTTTTGAAGGAGTATTTGCATGCCACCATATGGTTCGAAGCACCAGATTCAATGAGAAGAGCTCTAGGATTCGAAACATTAGCCATGAGAGCATGTCCTCTTTCGGGTTGATTGTTTCGATATTGATTATCCTTCTTCCTTGCACCTTCAGGAAGATTGATGTTGTTCTTCTCAAGGATAAGAGCCATTTGATCAATTGTTCTCTTCATGCAAGAGCTTTCAAGATGAAAGCCTCTTCCACAGTAAGAGGAAATTGTATTTTCTTTTCCCTTTTGCTTGCTCTTCCTTGAACCCGAAGGCTCATTCAACTGCTGGTTTTTCTCCTTCTGCTTGGGAGGATCAAACTTTGTCTTCTCTTTCTTCTTCTTCCCTTTCAAATTCAAATATTTGGGTCCTCTAGAAAACAAGGCTTGATCATAAGAGGATATGATGACTCCCATTTGAACAAGATTGTCATGCTTATTGGTGAGACTCAATGAATGCATTGAGGGTCAACATATTCCAATTCAGAATTGTAAGATTTAAGGTATGAAAGGTATACACAAAAACATAGTAGTATCGTCCAAGTTTCTAAAAGATGGAGAGGATGAGTTGATCATATTCCTTCTCAACTTTACACTGCTTCAATTGGAGCACCAGGTGCTTAAACTTGGTAAATAAGTCATTCATGATCTCAAAGCTGTATGGGTTTAGAGATATCAGCTCATTCTCCAGCTGATAGATTCTCAAGTCATATTTCTTATCAAAAAGAGTATCAAGTTGGTCCCATATCTCCTTGGGAGTCTTCAATCCAGTGATGTGGAAAATAAGATCCTTTGAAATTGAGAGGCATAGAAAGCCATATGCTTCATCAATCTTGTTCCAATATTTTTCTCTATCTACTAATGCATTCAGATCTATCTTTGTTCCCATGGTGACTCTGTAGAGTCCTTTGGAGTGCAACTATATCTCAATATCCTCCTTCTACTGATGATAGTTGAAAGGAGCGAGAAGTGTACTTGAAGAGGCCATTATGTTGTTGTAGCAAATGTAGTGAAGTGTTTGAGAAACCTACAAATCACAAAAAAACAAACACAATAAGGTCGAATAGCCTACACTTTTGGAGTTTTATTCACACCTGGATTAATTAATCAAGAAAGCTTGATCAACAAGGTTTGTTTCCAGGAATTATGCGATAAACTCTCCGCTTCTGGTGTAGTGCTGGAATGTTTTTGAGCAATTTTGCTCAAATTTCTTCATAGATCCAGCAATAAACCTATAGAATAATTTCCTTGTCCTGTCATGGATCTGATACCATGTAAAATTGGAGTCACATCAATCTAATAAATAAGAAAAAAACTCACAATAGATTTCACAGATCAATTTTACTTAGAAATGACATTAAACAATACAATAAGAAGTTGCAGTTGTATAATTGCTTATCATTAACAAAAGTTGTGATACAATGTCATACAATGGCATAAAGAGCCATGCAATTCAAATCCTAGAGAGGCCATTCGAATTCAATACATGAGAGTTGTGTAACTGTTAGTTAGACACTGCTTGACACATCAGTCAACCACTTAACTCAACCTTAATTGACTCTAACTGACTTGGAGGCAGCTTAGACTGAATCTAACTAAATAGAACTCAACTACATACCAACAAGTAGGTGAGGGAGCCAATCTGACTTCAGTTAGGCCAGTTGAAATGAACTGTACTGAACTAAGTCACCAAAAGTGGTTGGAAGTGCCTTTAATCACTCCAATTAACTCAAATTAACCCAAAATAGGCTAATTGATGAGGAAGGCACCTTTGCATCTCCATTTTAACTGAATGTTAGGTGAAACAACCTTCAGTTAACTCATTGGGGTGCTTATGACATGTAGATCAACCCAAATTTGCTCCTTAATTGAAGGAGGAGTTCAGTTAGTCTCCCCGATTGAAGGAGAAGACTCAGTTAGGCTCCTTGATTTAAGAAGGATGATCCAATTGATGATGCTATCACATATTCGAATCAATAACTTAGGATAACAGGTAAATTAGGCCAAATAATCCAAATAATGATGTGTGGTTGGATAATGACTCTAATAATATTGCTGCTTACTACAAGATTTGCTAATGATTATGATGGCTAGTTCCTAGTGGAACGTTCAGCCACGATCCTTCAGGAGATGTATTTTGTTTAAACAGGTTTAGATGATGTTTGTCTTTAAGGTTCGCATAGCCTATGGTGTGGGAGACTATACATGTCTTGACCCAGCCTGTCACTTAGTTCTATTGTACACTGCAACTAAGCACCTTATTATTTGTTTCATCATGCATTTTCACTTGCAAATTTATTATGACTTCTTGATTCTTATACAGGTTGATCTTGGCACAAAAACCAAAGCTGACCGCTGCAAGAAAAATAGCAATACCGACAATATCGAAAATACTCTTCGAAAAACTTTGATGATATCGGATGCTACTTCAATTTAAAATGTGATTTTGATTGTTTCCACGATCTTCCAAGAGCCAAACTGACCATATTGGTGACAAAACCTAAGTCACACAAAAGGCATTAGCAACCTATTCCCTTTTCTTCAAAAGCGGGGGCACGTGACTATTTCGGTGAAAAGTTATGAGTTGTTCCGATGGCTCGACACTCCTTACCATCGGCAACATAAGCCAAGATACTCTAACTATTTCGGCAGAAAATTGTGAGTTACCTTCGACGGTGTCGACATATTTAGTTGAATTACGCTGAAACAATAAGCGCAAAAAAATTTCCTTTGATCCATCAACAGCACATGCCAACATCCTCTGACCGTTATGAGGAAAACATTCCTTTGATCCATCGGTGACACTCGCTAAGATCCTCTGACCACTTTGGAGAAAACTTGTGAGTTACTTCCGACGTGTCGACGTCACTATCCAAGTTACTCCATTTTGTCGGAGGAAGAAGGTGAATTTACTTAGCCAAAAATTTCAACTGCTCAAACCTTTGGAAAAGAAACTAAATGTGCAGGATGTTCTTAAAATTTGGAGGAGATGGAAAGAAAACGAGACTCTAGCTTTGGTTTGAATTATAATGGGTATTTAAAGTTGTTAAAAAGAGGTTAACTAAGGTTCGGTTCAGCAACCACGATGTGGTTTCTTCCTGAAATGTCGATCCTCTTGAATAAATGATTACTGGTGTAAAATAGCCGTGTATAGATCGGACTTAAACGATTTTATTGGGTATAATAAAGATTCAATCCCACAATTATAGGAGTGTGTGGAAAATTATAACAACTGTTTTGGTTTACAATGTTTAGCTATGTTGAATGATCCCCATTCAATAATAGATCTGATAATTAAAATTATCATTCAGTTATGTCGAATTTCTTTCAGTTGTTTTATTATCGGTACCTTCTAAGGGAAGTTTAAGGATTTCCATACCATTATTTTGTA
This sequence comes from Pseudotsuga menziesii, assembly GCA_001517045.1. Lineage (NCBI taxonomy): Eukaryota > Viridiplantae > Streptophyta > Pinopsida > Pinales > Pinaceae > Pseudotsuga > Pseudotsuga menziesii. Next base: position 706,386 of record LPNX010232549.1, read on the forward strand.
ATGTAAACTTTAAATGATTTGATCCCATGGCAGGTGATGCGATTCTGTATAATAGATAAAGGTTAATATAACAAACCCTCATATCTTCTATATAGTAACAAATTATAAACATAATACATAATTAAGGATCTTCGATCCGTGAATTTGTTCTTCGTCAATCTATAAAATTACCAGATGTCTAGGGTTCCTGTAGTTAGAAGAATTCTGTTTGTGATCACAGTTTGTTATGTTGTTGTCTAGATCATTAGTTTGACAAAGAAGATGAGATCTATACGATCTAGACATAGTAGCTCCTATACAAGTCATTACAATACGTCTTTCATGCTTCTTCTTATACAAATCTTTATTAGATACTTAAATACTTAAGTTTAGTTATACTCGTAAAATATTTAAGTAAAACCTATTGCGATTTCACTACACACTCCAGGTCTATATGATGATAACATTAATATTGGGTAATGTTAGTTTGTATAAGGACAATGGATAAATGTAAGCAAAAAGGATTGTTATTCGAATACCTAGAAATAACAGATCTATACTTCTAACCTAAATTAGAATGGAAATGTAATTTCAGTCGTAAACTTAATTTTGAAATGCAAAGTAATATGATATCTAGGAAGACGAAGCATCTTAAGAAATATAAAGTCACTTATAAGATTTTATGTGTAGATTATAAAATTTATTTACTTCATTAGCACAAGATATAAGTATATCAACAATAGATTAATCGAAAACAATTTAGAGTTTAACTACTACATATCTAGGAATATATATTCTACAACATTAAAATGTAAAGTAGAAACCTGGAACCAACACTGGGGAAAAACAAGAGTGGAGATGTTGTTCCTCCCAACCAACTCCCAGAGAAGCCAAGCTACTTGCTCGAGAACCCCCGAGCATGTTCACTGAACCACAAGAGCAAAATATCAATGTGCCATCTCTTTCACTTCACAGATGTTTAATCCCTGTACAATGGTAGCCTCTTGCTGCTCATGGACATACTATTATATAGTATTTTTCCTAGGACTTGGTCATTTATGAGCCTCCTCCTCTTTAGCACTCAACTAGGAGTGCATACCTGATTTTTGGGGATGATCCCTCCTGCATCTTGAGTTCTCTCTCAATGGCTCCTGCCACTTGTATTTTCCTCTTGTGGGTCAACAAACACTCTTCAACAGCTATATCCACACGTGCCCCCCTTCAACATATTTTATTAAATAAAAATTGTTTTGATTACAAATTGTTTTATTCTTGACATTTTTGTCAAAAATAATAAGATAATAATAAAGTATTTTCAATGAAATTAATGATAATAATTAATTATGGGGGTGTTACACTAACATTAAATGAATCATGGATCAATGTATTTGTACCATAATCTTCAACTACGTTATTAATATGATCATCTTCTTCAATAGTATCATTAACTTGTTCTCCATTAATCATAGCTCCATGTTCCTCCGGTACTTGTTCTGAAAGCACTTCCTTTGGACAATATTCCGTATAATTTCTTTCCTTTATAATTACATGAATACATCAATTGATATAAGTTAATATAAGAAATATTAAAATAATACATACATTTTCCAAAGTAAAAAATATAAAAACTTTATAATGCTAAACTTACAAATGGACGATATTCATTCCCCCCCACAGCGTGTCCATGTTCCCTACAATGTTTTCTGGTTGTTGTGATCAATATTATTCTCCTCTTAAATCCCTTGCATTGACTACATGGACAATAACATTTCCCATCACCCCTTCTTTTTGCTGCGTCCCACGGTCTACCAAGCAATTGTCGATTTTGTTCGTTTGGATCAGGAATATTGTTATTTGACATTTTGTCACAAAAAGCTTAAATGAAGACTATTGACGATATTAAAAAATCAAGGTCCATAAGATAAAGGGAACATGGAACAATAAAATAGAAAATAAAAAATGTAACAAACTTATAACTGAAAAATAAACATTTATTATTTATTTCAAAAAACATTATGTTAAATTTATTGTAATGTTTTATGACCAAGTTGGTCAAGGATGACTCTCATTGAAGAATTATTTATTTTAATAATTAAATAGAAGAGACACCTATCTAAAAGAGACTATTGAATGAGTGTTCACTGGCCCACTAGGAGGAATGAGCAGCTGTAGAAGGCTGGTTGACTAGTGGTAGCACTAGCATTTCACTTTCTAGATGTTGCAGGAAGCATAATCCCTAAAAATGTGGTCATGTTCCATGGGAGGGGGAACTAAGCTGGTGGCTCATTTAATTCCAAAACTGACCCAGAGACCTAGGAAATCTTATAAATACCATCAAATTGAGTAGGAGGCTCACTACTCATTCTGTTTTCAATTGAATGTCCCTTGTGATTGCTGCAAGCTGAAAAGTCAGACACACAAGGAATTTGATGAGGGGATGGCTAAAGTGAAATTCCTGAGTTAAGTATTATATTGAGTGCTAAGTGGTAGCAAGTTGTTGTGTGGGTTATTATCCAGTGATCTTCATCCTAGTGGTTCAGTGAATAGGCTCGAGGGTCCTAAGCAATTAATCTTGGCTGCTTCAGGAGAATGTCGGGTGGAACAGTCTCTTTTGGGTGTTTGTCCCCTTCTGCATATTATTCGGGTTCTAATTATTATTTAATTTTAATTCCATATTGTCCCCTTCTACATATTATTTGGGTTCTACTTATTATTTAATTTTAACTCTATACTGTTAGTTTTGTACCTAGGGAAGTGTTCCCCTAGGTGACTTTAGCCTTTAGTCACCTAGTGAAGGGAAATAAAGTGAACCTTGTATTAAATGACTTAAGTGACATTTAATATGACTTTATTGTCTAAAGTCACTTTTTGAAAAATTTAAGTGGGTGAGGGAAATTAACTTTTTAGAAATAAAAAGTGTGTATTTAATTTCCACCATTGATCTAATTCATTCCCAGCCATTGGATTAATATCTCTTCACCTACCTAGGGTTGAGACCAAAAGCTACGCAAAAGGAAAAACATATTCATTCTTGTTGAGAGATTAAATGAGAGAGAGTAAGGAGAGCTAGGGAACGATTATCGAGGAATCCTACTAGTAAAGACTCAGTGGGCATGATTTCTGAGGAGACATTAAATGCATGCATATATTTCGAGGAGGATCTACGGCTACATTTATTGAGTGCACAAATCCTGAGGAGGTACGGCCCAACATTTATTTGTTGGCACAGAAGTCGAGGAGGTACGGTCTGCATTTATTACAGGCACAGTTTTTGAGGAGTTCCTTACAGTACAGATTTGGCACAGTTTTCGAGGGAAGGTACATCACGCATCCTGAGGCAGCAACAATTAATTTTGGCACAGAATTCGAGGAGCCGTACAACAGCATTAAATGATGTCTGTACAGTACGTATTCTGAGTTGTTTGGCACATTTTTCGAGGGCAAGAATTTGATGGTAATTTCTAGCACGTTTTTTAAGGGAGCTTGCACAGAAATCGAGGCAACAAAAGCACGAAAACTGAGACAGTCTGCTGGTCAAATTTCTAGGTTGAGATAAGTTGGATTTTTTACTGTAAAATTAATGTCTGATTTTTATCCTGAATAAATAATAAAACTCTCTCTCTCTCTCTCTGACTGGTTTTTCCCTAATGGGTTTTTTCAGGGCCATTGGCCAAAAATACTAGTGTTCTGTGTGTTGAATGGCATGCTGATATTTTATTTACTATCACTGAAAAGATTAGTTACAACAGTGTTTTAAGTCTGAAAATTTTGTTTATTTCTAGCACTTTATTTTTCTGAGAATGTCATAAACAGAGATATAATTTTTACTTAAAACCGGTGGCTGAAAACTATAAAAAATCTACATGTACTTTTATTTGGAAATATGCTCAGTAGCTGTAAGTTGGATGATTGGTTATGCTATGAATTTTATTTCTGAAAGTTGTTTGGAAACTGTTATGTTTATTCAAAGTTAAGGTTTAAAATTATTGTTCTGGCTATGTTGTTAAGAACATATTTTAATGGTTGTGTTCCTTCTCTCTTGTATATTGAGTATAGTACTTCTACTATATTTATCTCAATTTATCTTATTGCTATTTATCTCTATGGTTAATAACCATTACATTCCCAATTTAAAAATAGAGATTGAATCTATACACTTAATGTATAAATCGTAAGTCTTATCAAAGTAAACATAGAAACATCGAATAATATTATAATTTAAAACACGAGGTTTAGGCCTAAGAGAAGTGCATAGTATATATATATGTGATTCTTTCCATTTTATAGCAGAGTTTATGCCTCAAGGTCTAAATCCTAGCTACCGTTAGATTAAAAAAGTTTATAGAGATATAATGTCAAAATAAGACTTACAGTTTTATCATAATATTTCTCTAATACACTAAAATATATATTCAAAACCCTAGATGTAGTAGGATAAACAAAACTTAAAAATTAAAGTAATGACTGATCTAGGTCTACAGATCATTTATGGGTAAGGGTTCTTTCCACGGAATTTCTTTACGAAGGAGACATGGTCAGTCTCTTGTTAAACATTAATGCTAAATACCAAATCGATATTATCGACAGGCCGCAGCACTAGTTACAGGCTATAGGCCAAATTGGTATTGTAATCTATAAGCTATTTACTTATAGAAGAAAATTATACATCCTTAGGGCTTAATTCTTTTCACTATAAATTTGTATATTACATCTAACAACTTGAATATTTACAAACAGAAAATGTATGGTCTTTACCAAGACAAAAATGGAGTGATGGCCTTATGGCCTCTCTCCAAGAATAGCACTTAGAAGCTAAGTAAAAACCTCAAAAGGGTCGTATCATCTTTCACCTTTACAACAAGCTACAAAAGTTCAAATTAACAAACATGATTTTACTTAGCAGAAAACCCTAGCAGGTTGTTTTAAAAAAAAACATAAACCCTTTTACAAATAAATACAAAACAATGATATATGTTGATAGAGGCTCTACGGCCTTCTAATAAACCAAGTATGGTAGGGTAAAGGCCTCACAGCCACATTATATTTCTTTAAATACAAACCGTAAATTTAAGATAAGATTCAAGTCTATAAATGTAAAACCCTCTCGAGTCTTTTTAGACTATAAAAACCATTGCTTGATTTGAATAACAATAAGTATCATTGACAGTGGCTTACAACCCTTTTCTCAAACAAGCAAGACAGCATAAAGGCACGATGGCCACATTAAATATAAAATTATACAAAACTGTGAAAAACACCAAACAAAACTAATAATCAAAATAAAGAACATCTTTTGTAAAAATTGCATAGAGCAACAATGATTTTAATAAACAAAATGAAAATACAATATTGCTAGAATAAACATGGCATTATATAAATCCCTCACAGGTTCTTGCAAAACCTTTACGTTATCAAAATGACATAGTTACACCGTAAATGCAAATGGTGATGTGGCATAGTCTATGTGACTCCACAAACAAATGTTTATCCCTCACAGTTCAAATACAAATAGCCTCATGGCTACCAAAGACAACATTATCACCTTCATGCATTAAAATGCAAAGAGAGAGTCCCAGAGTGTCATAGAAAACACATAGTAAGCCATGGTCTCAGAACTAAGGGAAGGAAAGATTTAGGTCTTACCCGAACCGAATCCTCGTTTTCCTTTACAAACTATTTATACAATTTGCTCCATGAAGGGACTCTTGCACGAAAATATTATGGTGGTTAAATATTGAAAAGATCAAAATGATTACTGACAGAAGGAAAATAATTAATAAAAGGAAATCTATTACCTTTTAAATGTCGGCCTTAGAATCAAGAATCCCATATTCAGAGTTAACCCTTTGTGGAACAAAGTCACGCAAAACAACACTAGGTTGCAGAGGAGAAGGAGGAAGGTCGAGCAACAAGCACCTCGGATCCTCCACCACTGAGATTTGAAATGACACAGACAGAAAAACCAACAGTGCTCCATAGAGTGAAAACTAATAGAGGCGAAACTTCTAGGACAAGTCCCCACGTTTTACTAAATGCCATTAAACACTTAGAGTTTTTTTCATAAGTTTATTGGTCACCAACTAGTGTAGTAAAGGCATCCACATGGCTGTGTGTGGAAGCAATCAAATCACAACTCGTACACATCATTTCGATAGTGTATAAGTCAACCTTCGTTACCGACAAGAGCGTTATTGCACTTTTGTAAAGTGCCATGCATTAACGTTTTGTTTTTGAACCATAGCATAACATATTTTTATGAGAGTTTAGGCACCTTCAGTATAATTGCAAGTTAATAATAGCATGGTAAAGTTTGGCTTATGGTATAGCATAAAATGTATTTTCTATGGCCCCTTTGATTAGAATGTTTGATGTATCCTAGTTTCGGACTTTTTCCTTGTAGCTAGGAAGCTTAAAGCTAAACCACTTTCACCTGCACAAAAGAAGTGAGATTTTCTACATTAGACATAGAGGCTAAGTAAGATCTGAGACTTATTTTCCCTAGATGATAGGTAGGGTCAAGGTTTAATGACAAAAACAACTTTTACAATGAGTTTTAAAGATACAATAAAAATATAAGAAGTTTTCTATACTGAAATAAGAATTCCTTTAATGCATCAAAGTAGTGTCGTAACATGACATGTTGTGGAAAACAATAGACAAAGTCATAAGCATCTAGAAATCTAGTTTAATGTCACTTTGTTTCATTGTCACCACCGATAAAAGCTTAAAGTAATCTTTTTATATCATGGAGTTATCTAGGTTACCACTTACTTTAGTAAATAAAAATATATATATCGGTAAAATGGGAGATGTTACATGTGGTATCAAAGCAAGTTTCCAAACACTAGGCCTGATTGGCTCACTCGCATACAAACAAGAAAACAAATATACTGATCATATTTTACCTTTTATTTCTGTACATAAATATAAAAATTGTTTTGCAGGAAAATGGAAGGTGTTGAAGCATCTGCTGAAAATGTGTCTCAGCACAACAATCCATACAACATTTATGTAGAACTAAATAATCCACCTTCAGAGTTACTACAAAAAGTTAAGGAGTTAAAAGATGATCTACAAACCGTAAAAATAGATAATGAAAGCATTCTAGAACTGAATCATATGTTATTAGACAAAATACATAACAGAGGAAAAGATAAAAGAAATGTCTATGAAACTGATTTTGAAACAATGTCCTACAAACATAAGGGAAAGAAAGCAAAATATTCTAATAGTGAATCTTCTTCAGAAGTTAATGCAAGGTCGCATAGGGGAAGGTATAAATACATAATTGAAAGTAGTGAAAGCGATCATAAACCTAGAAAGAGGAAGTATAAACCTTAAGAAGAAAATTCTGGGGAATTTAAAAAGATAAAGCCTCCCATGTTTAACAGAGAAGTAGAAAAAGGTGAAGAAGTCGAGGCTTGGTTGTTAGGAATAAAGAAATACTTCCATATTTATAACTATTCTGACAGACTGAAAGCCCGGATGGCTATCTACAACCTCACCGGAAAAGTTGATATCTGGTGGCAGGACATACAAAAGAGTCAAAAACCATAAGGAGAAGTATCTAACCTGGAGATCCTTTAAAAAATATTTTAAAAGGATTTTTTTGTCGGAACAATATTATGAAGAAATAGATAAGGAAATCTATGAACTAAAATTGGGTTCAATATCAATGAAAGAGTTAAGTAGAAAATGTTTAAATCTGTTAAGATATGTACCTTATATAATTGATGAAAACCCTAAAATCCAAAAGATTTTTAAGCTTTCTGCCCACTACCTTCAAGGACAGAATTGAGTTTGATAACCCAAAAACACTTGAAGAGGAAATGAGAAAGGATGATTTATGTTATGAAAAGATTAAAAAGAGAGAAATTTTACCTAACTGGAAGAATAAGAGAACAAGTCACTTTGAACAGAAAATAAAATGGTTTAAGTCTAATAAAAGTTTTGGGAATAATTCTCGGAATTTCTCCAAAAATAATTATCAAGGAGCAGAATTTAAAAATAAAGCACCACAAAATACTACAACACCAAAAGGCAGGGATATCGCTAAATTTTTTTTGTTAAAAATAATGAACATAAGGAACCTGTCAAGTGCTAGGAATGTCAAGGACCACATTATGCCAAGTATTGTCCAAACAGGAAAGGGAACTTCATAAATCTGCATACTATTCAAGAAGAGGAGACAATGGGAGATGTACCAAATGAAATGCCCAGAACAAAGGCAGCCTTGGAGAACTGATAGGATGATCATCAGACTTCCATGGTGGAAGTACAAGGTATGATACAAAACCAGTCTGTTTCCAGTTTGATTGATCCAGGTGCTAGTTTAAGTTATGCATCACATAACATAATGGAAAAATGCAATTTATCTTTAAAACAGTTTGAAATTTCTTGGCTGGTCTAGTTAGCTACAGGAACTAAAAGGAAATTGGTTAATTATGTTGAAAATTGTGATTTACTTATGAGTCAGTTTGGAACTAAAGTCAAGTTAAAGTTGTTACCGTTAGGATCTTATGATGTCCTAATAGGTATGTATTGAATGGAAAGAAATCAAGTAATCTTAAATTTCTTTCTGAAAACTTTTACTTGTTTAAATGATAAAGGAGAAAGGATTACAGTCACAGGAATACGTAGGAAAATTTATGTTAGACAAATCTCAACTTTACATATGAAAAAGGAAGTAAAGTCTTTGCTGTACACATAATAAATAATGAACAAATTGAAAAAGAAGATACGACAAGATTCAATGATATTCCAACCCTACAATATTTCTTGGATGTCTTCCTGGAATAAATTCCAGGATTACCTCCAAAGAGAGATCTATATTTTATGATCGAATTAGTACCAGAAGCGGTACCAGATTCAAAGGCTCCTTATTGAATGAATATTCTAGAACTGAACGAATTAAAATTACAATTACAAGAACTAATAGATAAAAATTATGTAAGACCAAGTGTATCCCCTTGGGGAGAACCTTTCCTCTTCGTTAAGAAAAAAGATGGTACATTACGTCTATGTATAGACTATCGTTACCTGAATAAAATGACAATTAAAAATATGTATCCTCTACCTCGCATCGATGATATGTTTGATCAGATACGCGAAGCGATGATATTTTCAAAAATAGACTTGAGATCTGGATATCATCAAGTCAAAATTAAATACGAAGATATCTTTAAGACTGCTTTCAGAACTAGATACAGGAACTATGAGTTTGTGGTTATGCCCTTTGGGCTAACAAATGCTCCAACAACCTTTATGTGCTTAATGAAAAGTGTCATAAGTATATACTTAGATAAATTTGTAGTCGTCTTTATAGATGACATATTAATATATTCTAATACGAAAAAATAACACGACGTATACCTGCAGTAAATACTACGAGTTTTAAGAGAACATCAACTATATGCTAAGTTCAGTAAATGCGAATTTTATAAAGATAAAATACAATATCTAGGGCATGCAATATCTGAAGAAGGAATATCCATAGACCCGAATAAGATAAAAGCAATAATTGAAATTGGTATGTTCCCAAACATGTAACTGATGTACGATCATTTATGGGAATAACAGGCTATTACAAAAAATTTATAGAAGGATTTTCGAAAATCGCAAATCCTATATCATCATTACAGAAAAAGGGCAAGATATTTCTTTGTGATAAAAAATGGGAAGAATGTTTTAATAAATTAAAAGGATTACTAACCACTGCACCCATTTTAAAAATGGCAGATCCAGACCAAGATTTCATTGTATGCATTGATGCATGCAACAAATGTTTGGGTGGAGTACTGACACAAGAAGGTCACGTAATTATTTCTGAATTGAGGAAGTTAAAAACACACGAAAAAAATTATGCAACTTTTGAATTAGAACTTGCTACTATAGTCCATGCTTTAAAAATGTGGCACCATCATCTAAGCTTAAAATATTTGCTAATGTCTGATAACATAAGCTTAAAATATTTGTTTGATCAGTAAACTATAAACGCAAGGCAATCTAGATGGTTAGAATTCCTTGCGAATATGATTTTGAAATAAAACACATTAAAGGGAAAGAAAATAAAGTGGTTGATTCTGTAAGAAGAAATGCAGTAACAAGTTTTGTAGCTGGCATTAGCAGTTATAAAACCGAATTAGAGGATAAATTCGAAGAAGGAATAAAACTGGACACATAATACCAAATTTTAAGAGAAAAAGTAGCTCAGAATGTATCTAAAAATTTAAATACAGATTACAGTTTAAATGAAAAAGTCTTAATGCTGTATAAAAACAGACTTTATGTGCCTAACATACCATGAGTTAAACTGCTGATTTTGAATGAAGTCCACAAAAGTCCTGTTGCAGCTGCAACCGTTCTCCCCAAATTTCTTAAAATTTTGGGCCCCTCCTCATGATTTAGCGTTGTTCTTAAATCGTAGGATCCTGGAACTTATTGGTCGGGTTTTAATTTCGAATGATTGTGCAAACTGGTTTTCATCTGGTTTCAAGGGTTGCCTGTGTTTGAATTTTGAGATTGATCGCAGATGTGAGTTGGTTTACTAGCCGGTGATAAATCGGATCTTTTGTTCTTTGAGTCCGCGGTTTCGGAAGTAAAATTGGTTTTAAACCGTTGCTGATTTTCTAACAGTTTTTAAACACTTAATAATTTTTTGGGTGTCATACTATATTTGATCGGTGACTGTTGTCCTTTTCTGTCGTTGTGGCTCCCAAAGCGACTTAGTGCCCGAAGTGCAAAGCGCTCCGACTGCCGATGTGTATTAGTCTTTTAATCGCATACCCGTAGCTTTTTCTCTTCCGTCGTTGCAGTTGGGAAAGTCATTTGGCTTCCGATGTCAAATCCTTTCGACTTCCGATTAAAGCCTCTCCCGCCGTGTTTCGCATGGCTTTAGCCCTTGTCTTTTCCGTCGTTGCGGCTAGGAAATCCTTTTCGTGTCTGATGTCAAATCCTTCCGACTTCCGATTTAGAACTTTCCCGCTCGAGGTTTAGTCAAAACTCTTCTGTTATTAAAAATCTCAGATTAAGGGATGCACCTGGCCGTTTTCTTGTGGATTAGACATTTCAGACATTTGAAGTTAACATTTTAAATGCCATTTCAACGAATGATGCACAGTAATTGATTGCAGGTAGAACTCAAGGGACTGTTGGAGCGACCGTGGCGTGAAGGCATAGCCTGATAGTTTCGTAAAAATCAAACCGAATCCGGCAGGGTCGCAAGGGAGACAAGCAAAGGCAAAGACAGAATCGAAAGGAGACAAAAGCCCAGATCTGAAAGGTCTGGCAGTTACTCGGCCAATCATGAGCATGCGCAGAAAAGATAGAAGAATATGAAGCATTGGGGAACTGAAAGGTCGTACTTTTGGAGGGCAACCCAAGTATTCTGTTGTTGTAGTTTAAATATTGGAAAGTAGAACTAAGAAAAGGCTTTTTCCCTGGAAAAAATTTGTAAACCATTTGCTTGTAAGAGGAACTATTTCGTTTTACAATCAGAAACAACAACTTTTGCCTGTTAGAGAAAGCGTAATGTGGAATGTATCTATGTGATTAAATGAACAATGTTGAAGGGGAACTATTTCGTTTTCAGCTGTGTTTCATTAACTGTGAGATTGTTTTAACTTCCTGAACCTATGTTCTTGTTTGAATGCTTTTCAGTATATATTGTGATGTTTTCCACTGTGAGTAATAAAGGTTGTTCATAAACAATTGGCTATCTGGTTGTTCAAATACCTGTAATTGTTCATGTGTCTTGAAAGTAGTATCAGCTATCTGTGACTTTTCATGATGCATGTACTAAATATGTTACTCACCAATGAATGATAGTTCTGCTTCCTAGGGATAGATAGTTTATTTAGTATTTATTTTCTTGCATGATCTGGATGCTTGCGAGTTCTAAGACGAGAGGTAAGAACCTGCGCATCACATTGTGACTACTCTTTGCATCTTTATCACTCTGCATTGTTAATTAGGCACATGCATTTCATAATTTAAGTCAAAATACAAAAACTCGGTGGACTGGGCCGTAACCGGTAAAACCCTTTGTTTTGTTACTTGACTTACGGTAGTCGGACCGCAAACTGGACGGATTCCCTACACCAAAAAGTCACGGGCTAGTTGGGAACGTTGACTGGGGAGAATCCCTTACTGTTGTTGCCTGTGAATTTCCAGACCTCAACAGTTTTGGCACTAGAAGGAGGGCCACCAATGTATGGCTGGCCGAGGAAACCCGTTTTCCTGAGATTATTCCACCGGTAACAGTTCTGAAAGCAGTGGGCTTCATAATCCAATTCCGGAAGAAAGAAATAGAGAACATCTATATGCTGTTGGCAATGAAGTTGTTAATGATCTGAGAAGACACACCAGGGCATCTGTAAAGAAGATTGGAGGATTGTCAATCATCCCTGAATTACCCAGAAGAGAGTATAAAAAGAAAGATTGTCCTGTAGCGGAAGACTCAGTGCTGGTTGGGGATTGGGAAGAACTTGTAGAAACAGCCTTACAGGAAGTTGTGCTACCTTTGAATCAAGAAGGCCCAGATACCCCTCACAGTTCTCCCACTCATACTCCTATTGGATCACCTCCTCACTCTCCACCTCGACTCATGGCAGGAGTAAATGCTAATCCACCACCTAACCCACCAAATCCACCACATGCTTAGAGAGCCAGATCACCGTTAAACCTGACACCTCCATTACACGACCTACCTCAAGCCTTTGACAAGATGTTGCCCAAGTTCGACGCAAATGAGAAAATACTAGTAGATGATCACTTACAAAGTTTTTACTTGGCAATTGAAGGATTAAGGGCCGGGGAGTATGAATATGTAGTTTGCAGACTGTTCCCGCATACCCTTAAAGGAGCTGCAGCATCATGGTACTTTGGGTTGCCTTCTAACTCTATCCCTGATTGGGATAACTTCGAAAGAATTTTCAGAAGTAAGTATGCAACTCAGAAAACTCATGCAGCCCTCATGAAAGGGCTATGCACCTTGAAGAAATAAAGAAAGGAAAAGGTGCACAGCTTCACACAAAGGTTTGCAGCCTATCTCAAGAATTTTTCTGAAACAGATAAACCTTCAGACAAAGTTCTGATTGAATATTATACTTCAGCTTTAGGCCCTGATTTGGCCATGTTTTCCAAACGTAGGGCCAAGCCTACTTTGACGGAAACCTATGAAGAGGCAGAAGTGGTGGAATTCGAAAGAGAAAGTATTGAAGATTATCCAGAACAGTCAGGAGAGAAAGGTGCAGGAAGGAAAGCCTTATTGTTTACTAAGCCTAAGGAAGAGAAATCGCCATATTATGAAAATATGGCAAAAATGATGCAGAAGCTT
>LPNX010232567.1:1661-17621 GCA_001517045.1 Pseudotsuga menziesii
TTATTCGATTTCGAGTGGATCCCAATTGGCCATCATCGGGCTTGGAAGGGATATTTCCTCATCATATTTCTCTTATTGGGTTAGGTACAAAATTGAGGAATTATACAATATCACTTCGCAAGCAATATCGCAGGGGAATATTATAGTCTTTGTCTCTAAATATTCATATCCAGGAGAACTATCAAGGTAAGCGGCACATAATTCATTTATATCCTCTTACAGTCTTTGTCTCTAAATCTTGACTATGGTTTTTTTCTTTGCCTGTGGATTGAATGGGGGAGCAAATTTTTGTATTTGTCTATTTGCTTGGCCTTGGAATGGTATACAAGCTAATATAACTCATACAACTTGATTGTAGAATTCCATTTTTTCCTGTTGATCGAGTGCTGGAGTGCAAACCTGGTGTGTTAGTTGTTGCCATCAAGAATGTGATGATAAATGATAATTTTTTCAATGGCCACTTCCCTGAGAGACCAATTATGCCGGTAGTTCTTATGTTTTGAGGTAATGCTTTTCTAGTTGTTTTAGTTATTTTCATGAATGATAAAACTCTTTTACATCCTGCCTAACTCTTAACTATAGAAACTATGTTAGTTGGGTTAGTAGGGAAGAACATGATATCAACCTAGTTTTACTGAAATATTATCTTCCCCAAAATCTCCAAAATCAGAGTAGTTACTCGCAAAATTACAACATATGAAAATTGAGGATTAACTGCCATTTTCTAAGTCATCTCAGTAAACCTGAAAAATTGAGGATTAACCGCCATTTGCTAAATTTTCTCAGTAGAGGTGCATCTATTTAATACAATTAAGTACACTAGGGACCTTGAGTTCCAATTTCCTTGTTGGAGCTTCCCTATTGATCTAGGGACACCCATACCATAGCCAAAATTAGTTGGGATAAGGATGGTGAGGCATATAGTAACCCATAATTGCATTTTACAGATGATTTAGCCCTAACCCTAGCTCTCGCAAGAACTAATATGGGCAACATTCTAGTGGACTAATCCTTTTGTTAATGTAGTTAATGTCGTAAAAAACAAGAAGACAAAAGTGATTTTTATTGGATAAGAGGATTATCTAAATTGGTTGTTGTGTGGATGGAAACCTATATACCCAAGGCAAATTATCTGATCATTGGGTATGCCCTTTTTAGTTAAAAATTCCAGCTAATAAATGAAAATTAGTTCTGAACTTGTTTCAAGGCAAGGTGTAGGCATAATTTCACTTGTGTCTAGTTCTTTGTAGACATGGGAGATTGTTATGATGTTCAAGCATTGAATCCTTTCCTTGATACTTCTCATGATTGGCTAATGATGGATGTGCTCAAGGTCCCATTGAGCCATCCTACTATAATTTTTGAGTCACTTTACATATCCAGATCTTGTGTGCCTTTCTCCTATGCAATGTCTAGTAGTGTGCTTGCTGCTAATAGTTCTTCCCTATTATTGGTTGTGTGCCCGATTCCTAGTTTGAAGAATGATTTTGTGACATTTGGGAAAAGGAGCCACCTACCATTGCCATTGATTCCTGGTTTATCTATGGATGCACCATCAAAGAATCCATGGGTTATGTTTGGATCTGGTGTGTGCTGGATAAGGTTCCATGGGGGCATAAGAGGAGGTGTGGAGCGATTTATTCTTTCTTGCATTCAATATGTTGAATACCCAATAGGGGTTTGTATTTTTATCTTCAAAACTGGATTCATTGCATTCTAGCCAAATGAACCATTGATTTCCAGTGCCAATGCTTGATTGCCTACAATTTTTTTTCAATTTGAGTGTGGAGGGTATTGATTAAATCTTATCCTTCCCAAGATATTCTATGTGCTAAGAGTATGGTGGAAGCTGCCCATACCTCTTTTGAGAAGTGGAAATGGAGGAAGAGGTCATGGATGGATTCTGGGAAATTCTCACACAATAGGGCATTTGCTAGGCCCTTGCCATCCTTCTCTTTGAAGTGTGTCCCATGTCACAAATATTTTAAGGGCCAACCATGTAAATAGTCTGAATTTTGAGGGAGCATGGATATTCCGAAGCTTGTCCACCACCATGCTTGATTGTCGTATTGTATGTTGTGATGAATATCCAAGCTTGAATGTGTATTGATCCTTGAGTATGATTGGCACCCCATAAAAGATCATCATTCTCCATTCTTAGATTAATCCCTACCTAGGATAACCTGACAAAGAAATATTGTCATTAGTTTCCTTCAATTCCCTGAAAATCTATATCTTAAGACGCCATCCAAGGTTTATCTAGGTCTAGGTGGGCTGATGGGGCAGCAGCATGGTTGAGAGTGAATATATCCCTATTCCTTAGAGCACGAAGAAGTTGGAGAGACATTTTGTAATCCATCCTTGCAAATGCATTCATCCAATCCAATTCTTATCTCTGATCTGCCAATGAAGGTGTTTGCTTAAGATGTGGAGGGAGGATGTGATGTATTTCTGGTAATTAGAGCATCCTCAAGATGCTTTCTCTGAGCAATCTAGTCTTCTAGGGTTGCTAGAGCCATGCACTTTTTGACAAAGATATTTTTCCATATCCCTTTGTTATCACTAAGCTCCCTTTGCAGCTAGAGCAGTGAAAAATTTTCAAATGTGTTTGATGCCCCATCCCCCAAATTCTTTCAGTCTAGATAAAGTTTCCAAAGAGAGGAGTTGGATGTCACCCATTTCCTTAATCCCTTTCCATATGTATGTGAAGCATATTTGCTGGACCTTGAAATTTACTTTGGAAGGATGGCCAATGAGAGTCTTACAGGGATCGCATACAACACACTCTTGATTAGAACTATCCTTTTGGCCACAGAGATCCACTTATGTGTCCAATGACTTGTGCCTTTGAATTGCCTAAGCTCTAGGTCTAGTCATTGATTCCATAGTTGTTGGGCTATAATTGAAATCCTAGGTAAGTTAGCTCATCATCAAACCTTTGAATGGTGTATGGAAGAAACTCATGAATTGTTTCTTTGTGGGTCTGTGTGGAACAAGATTGAATCTGAGGAAAGTTTTGGCATGATTGATTTACATTATTTTAGATTAGGTTTGGAGAAGGAAGAATCGCCAAAAAGGATCAAGTCATTAATGAACGTTAGGTGGGCCTTGGCCCTGCTTGCAACCAATATGCCCTAGATGTTCCTCGACCTTGATTTGACTTGTATCGATTGACGAAGGCCTTGGTGGCTATGAAAAATAGTAATGAGGAGAGGGGGAATCCCTTGCGTAGCCCTCTGAGGAGTGGAAGAAGGGTGAGGTCAAAGCCATTTATGAGTAAAGCAAAGGATATAGAGTTAAATAAAGCCTTGATCTAGGAGATGAAGGGCTATGAGAAACCGACTTGGATGAGAATTATTATAATGTAGGGCCAGATAGTGTAGTCAAACTTTAAGAGTTTGTATTAAAAAGGCTAGGTCATGAGATACACACTATACGAATTTAGCTACAGGGAAGTGCTTTTTATTGTGAGAGAAACTGTTGTCCCAAAAAACAAGGAAACCAACTCCTTCCTCTTATTTGTCCTTCAACTTATTCAAAAGGCCATCCTAGGGATACACATGCTTCCTTAGCCTCAGAAAATTCAAATAGCATGGCTTCATCACATACTACAGCCATAAATTTTATAAAGACCAATCTCTTCCATCTAAACCAAAGGAGGAAAGTTTGCTTTGTAGAGAAACTGAAGGTGATTAATCATTTCATAAAATCCCAATTAGGTGTCCTGTAGAAGTGTGACATGCTGAAAATACAACTGAGGGTGATGGAATAATCCACCAACTTTGGCATAGTTCTAGTTCTAAAGGTCTTTCAACAAAGTAGACTTTTTGGGAACTTACTAAATCTGACTGCAAACATTTACAGGCACCTTTAATTTTCTCAAGGTTTAGACATATTTGCTAGTGAAGTAACTTAGTTAAATGATTGCAACCATTGGATGATGGAGTAATTTGTTAAAAGTTTAAAAGTTCCAATTCTAAATGGTTTTCAACAAAGTAAACTTATTTTAAGCTTACTAAATCTAACTGGGAATCAACATTAACAAATACCATTAATTTCACGAGATTTAGACATACTTGCTAGTCAAATGGATTAATTAAATTGATGGACTACATGCTTATTAGGAATCCACATTCACAGTGTTGCTCATGATTCCTTCACTTGCCACTTAAAACTCAACATTAAAGTCCAAGTGGCCTGGGCCATGGTCCAAATAGCCCCCTCTTAAGAAAATCTAACCTGATCTTGGGAAAAATGGCATATGGTGAAAGCCTATTTAGCTCACCTGTGTATTCCATGAAGAGAAGTACAGCCCTTTCCCATACAGTTGTTAGCTCATTAAATAATATTTCCTAAATACGTTTCTAACACAAATCTGTCACTTCTTAGAACCAAACTAACTTCCCCTATTTCTGTCCTTATCATTTTCCCCTTCTTTTCAACAATGTTATATATATATATATATATATGGTGATGAAAAATGTCATCTACAGAAACCCTAGGGATAGAAGCAGAGGATGTTCAACTAGTGGACTATAGCGAGGGTTCCTTGGAGAAACAAAAGGTGTTTGAATATAGGGGGTCTAATTGCTCTAGGGAGGTCCCTGTTCATGAGCCAAGGGTTTATTCCCCTCTTCGTCAGAGGGTTATTTTAATATTTTGTACAAAACAAAATTTTGGATAAGAGATACAAAGTGACTCCCCACGTTAGATCTGCATAGAAACCCTGAGAATTTTGGAGTGGGAGTTAGTCCAAAGGTAGATTTTTGCATTGAATCAATTCAAATGCTGAATCCTAATTGACGCAACCATGATCAAGATTGAAAACCGTAATGGGGAAATAAAAATTCCATTACAAATGATGGTCTACTATTTGTTAATGGCACACTTGAAGAGGAAAATATGTTTTGCAAAAGTTTACATCTTTACTGCACAACATCAAGTACGAGATCAACCTGGAGAAATCTTCTATCAGTTTTTGCTGCATCAGTGAGGACATGTCTAAAAGGTTGATCCATCTATTCCAATTCAGACCTGTGGATCCTATAGGAAGGTCTAAAATACATAGATTTATATTAAAACCAAATGATTATGGCATAAAAGATTAGGGATGGTTGGAAAACAAAATAGAAAGAAGAATCCACTTATGGTTTCATAGATGGTTGTCCAGGGGATGAAAGTTGATACTTGTTAAATCTGTTTTAGAAGTAATCCCAGTGTGTTGGTTCGTCCTAGCCCACATTCTTCAAGGTGGTTTGGAAAACATTAGAAAGATTTGTTCTGATTTTCTTTGGAGAGGCAAATCTGACAAGATTAGTTTCCATTAGCAAGATGGCTACTGATCTCAAAACCAAAGAATGAGGGTGGTTGGGATCATAAGTAGTTATTAACTTTTGGTCACATGCACTGACAACTAAAAAAATTTAGAACTTGATGTCCAAGGATGGTCTATGGAAGAGAATTTAGCACTGGCATTTCCAATCATTGGCACTCACTTGCTTTGGCAGGTCTAGGATGGGTCACATGTGAAGGCATGTTTGGATGCAATAATGGGATGGAACAAAAATATATTCTCCCATAAGAAATAGTTCACTACATGTATCAACAAGGTATATATACTTTGAATCAGCTGGCAGATGAAGGTCAATTCAAAATATGGCATCAAGGGTGGTAAAGTCACGAACAATTTAGGTTTGAAGGAAATGTATGTTGACATCTGGTCTAGTTTATCACTGAGCTAAAGCACGGTCATATTAGATTGCATGAAGAGTTTGATAAACAATTATAGAATAAGCCCAATGACAATCAATACTCTCTTAAGCTGGGTTATTAGGTAATAGGTGATGATGGCCATAGAGGATCAAGCTATGGTCTAATGGTATTCACTGATCTGGAAGATTTGAGTCCCTAAAAAACCTAAGGTATTCATGTGGCTCAATCTTCTGCAAAAGGTTCCAACATGGGATTATTTGCAAGAGAAACAAAAATATCGTGCAAGTCTATACTATTTGTGCAAAATGGAAAGATAAGATGTTACTCATCTATTTACTTCTTGTTGTTATTTTTTTCAATGTTATAAGGATGTCTGCAACTAGATTAACACAATAATGCCCCAATCTAAGGCATTTCAAGCTATTCACTATATCTCAATTTGGAACATTTGGTCGATGCACAACTTTAGTCAATTTTAAGGAATACTTCCTCCCCCTTTTCAGGTATCATCCCATATTATTGTTACTACCTAGTTCTGTTATTTACAAGGAAATCCATCCAAGACATAGATAATTGGGAAGTTGACTGTGGACAAGACATTTACTTGGGCCTTTTTCGATGGAGCATGCCAAAGAAATGATAATATGTCGTATTGGATGCATCCTCTTCATGCAAAAACAACACTATTTTCATTTAATTTCTAATGCAGGTCAGGGTACTAAAAACTGAGCTAATCTTCTTACACCCCGAGCTCTGTTTAGACTAGCCCATCATCTGAAAATTACAAATCTTCAAGTATTCAAGGATTCTTTAGTCATCAAGTGGATGACCAATGATTAAAACATCAATGAAATATCTCACCTGACACTTGTAGAACATTTCAAAGCTATATCTCTACAGTTCACAAAAATATCTTACCTACACATATGTAGGGAAATTGACCACAACTGCAGACAAACTCTCTGGTGAGGGGATGGATAGGGAGCCTAGAATACTTCACATTCAAGAAGTTGTGGAGCATGCCAAAGGGATGATAATATGTCGTATTGGAGGCATCCTATTCCTATAGAAACAACCCTATTTTCATTTAATTGGTAATGCAGGTCAGGGCACTAAAAACTGAGCTGATCTTCTTGCACCCCGAGCTCTGTTTAGACTAGCCCATCATCTGAAAATTACAGATCTTCAGGTATTCAGGGATTCTTTAGTCATCAAGTGGATGACCAATGATAAAAAAATCAATGACATCTCTCACCTGACACTTTCAGGACATGTCAAAGCTATATCGTTGCAGTTCACAAAAATATCTTACCTACACATATGTAGGGAAATTGACCACAACTGCAGACAAAATCTCTGGAGACGGGCTGGATCGAGAGTCTGGAATACTTCACATTCAAGAAGTTGTGGAGGGTACCTCTACAATCACCACTTTGGACATGTACTAACATATCACATCTTATTTCTTGCTAAATCGATGATGATGGTTTTTTGTAGTGAACAGCCAGATACTAAAGGTTTTTTTTATCTTGGAAGACTCTATATTCACTATTGCTATGTTTAAGGAACAAACTAGACATTTTAGTACCACTACGTAGTTAATTTTATGTTTAAGGAACAAACTAGACATTGCTACAGGGTTCCTATAATTAGGCATCTTCATAAACTAGAATATCTTTCTTGAATATTAAACTACCTTTGTCAAAACAGGCATTAGTTTATATGAGGGACTCTTATAAATGTTTGGGTTTATAACTAATACTATACGCAAACCTATAAGTAAAATGAACACCTTCTATAACAAGATCTAAGGTTACATACTTTAAGGAAGATAGAATTATCTTCATCATGGGGTCTTAATATTAGCAAGTTTAGACATTAAAGAAAGATAAACATAGATATTCTATGGTTAACTATTGGTCCCTTGGTAAAACTAGAAAAATTTCTATAATGCCAAGACTACATGTATAGACTATGGTCTAGGGACAAGGAATTGATACGAGATATAGATTATTTAAAAAAAATTATAAGAAATTTTGACTTAAACCGATGATTGTGCAGATTGCAATTGGGACTACGACTTTGGTTCAAAACCCATAATTTGAAATATTATTGAAGGACACGTGGTTGGAAAAGAGGGATACGGTTTCTCATTGACTTGTTATGGCATTAAAATTTGTTGAAACCCTAAAAACACACTTGATTGTTTGGGTTGTGGCGTGGTTGAGCTGAGAGCTCATGGCCACCATGTAAAGTGTCGAACCTCCAAAAATGCACATGAGCCTCTGCAATCGTATTGAGGTGGTGAAGAAGGTTGATTTAAAGCAGTTTACTATCCATAGTGAGGTGGTTGTTTTGACTGTGAAGAGGATAAGAGGTTGGGATATCTTTACATTCGTTTCACTGTGAGAGTAAAATCACTGTGTGAAAGTAATGACTATGACCAGCGTGAAAGAATTGCTGCGTGAAGAGTGTTTGGTTCTTATTGCTGTTGGTTTTGTGTTAAGGGTTTGAAACCTTCTCGACGTGGCTAATATTATCTCGATTACCCAGTTACTCGGCTCCAGTAGGTAATAAAATCCATTATTACTCCTTGTAGTTTATTTGCACAGTTTTCAAATGTTAAAATGTAAAATAGAAAATAGCTAACCGAACTTGGTTTTCTTCTCCCTGTGCAGGTTATCCAAGCCAATCTTGAAGTTGCAGAGTTCTACCAACGGCTTCCTTAAGGGCGTTCACCCTGGTAAGCCTTGGTTCACCTAAGGTTTCTCCTGCGCACTGTATGGTGGAAAGTGATGGCACTTCCATGTGTTTGGGTTGTGGACTCAGCCACGGTCCTTGTTTGCTCTGTTTGGTCTTTTAATTTTTTAGTTTTTAAAATAGTTCGTGGCTGTCTGTAATTAGTAGATATGGATTTCACAACCTCGACTTCATGAATTTGGTTTTAAGCCTTCTTGGACTTAAATGAAATAGATGGCGATAAATTTTAAATTCTAGCTTCAAGCTGTGACTTTGCTTGTCAGGCCACTCGGTGGTTTCTTGAAGATTTTGATTAGGGTTTTATAGGAGAAAGAATGGCTGTAGTTATGGAAATTCCAAAAAAGTAAAGGGATTTCATAGCCGTATCTAATGGTTGTTTAGTTTCGAAATTTTGACTTCTGTTTAATTTATAAAATCATTTTTTATTAGGTTGTTAAGCCTAGACAGATAATATATATGAAGGGCTGTAGTCCATATTATATTTGTTCGGTTTTTGTCTTTGTGGGTTTATATTTAGGTAAAATTTTGTTTAGTTGCTAATCTTATTGTTATCCAGTTTTTCGAGGTTTAGGTTTAACTTGATAAGTAAGAAATTATTGTTTCTTGTAAAAGATTATGAATTGATAATCTTTGGTTATGGATTAATTTGATAGCAATAAAAAATGATAGTGACTGTATTTTTTTTTAAAGACCGAGTTTAATATTGTAAAAGAAAATTACATTTCTTTTCTGAATTTTTTTAAATAATCTTTGCTAAGCTTTTGTTTTTATAAATTAGAATTTTACAATAGGGTGTTAGTATAGATCTTCTATAAGCCCTAATTATTTCTAAAGGTTTACAGCGTTAGTAATTTCTTTGTTTACAGTAAACCTAGTTATAATGAATGACTAACTAGGTGATTAGATAACCTAAAATACTTTTTACTGGGTTTAACCTAGCTTAAATATTTTAATGTTCCTAAATTATTTACTTAAGTATACTTACTAGATCTATAAATTGTAACTATACTAGTTTTTACTGTATAAATATTATGCATATTAGCAGTATGTATTATTTAAATTTGTTCTTCTACCTGTAATTAGATAATTTAACTACTTTCATTAGATAATAGAAATACATGTAAATTTCTGTAATTTAAGTACACAAAAACCTCTAAAAGTAATTCATTTACATCTACAAACAATTTTATTTAATTCTACTTATCTGAATTAAACACACCTTTTGTACTAGAGTATTGCCTTGCAAGAGGCGTGGAAAAATACAGTTTGTGTAATTTTCCTATCTATTAGTTAACTCAGCAATATCTCTACTGATTAACCCTAACCTAACAAGTTACTAGCTCTCACCACATTAATAATTTTTCTTACTTAATTCTAACAGAAATAAAATATCAATATATACATTCATGCAAAACTCTTAAACTTTTTTGATGCAGAAAACAAATATTAACTGAACTTAAACAAGTAGAACCTGTCAAATAGATGAGGTGACAACAACTTAAGGAGGCTGTTCCTCCCAACCAACTCCTGAAGAAAAGTTGAACAACAGTTCTCAGGACCCCCGAGCTTGTCTCCTAATCCTCCTAGTAGAGCAGTAGGTGAGAGATGTAATCTTGAGATCATGTGCAACTCTACTAAGTATTCAGCAGTAACTCAGTCCTACTTACAACAGTAAGAACTTCAACTTAGAATAGCTGCACAAGTTCAATATTCAACACTTATCCCCTCAAACTCACTTCATCTAGTCCCTTCCATCGAATTCACATGTTCACTTCATTCACTCAGAATGATAACAAATCCAGAATGAGCAGCCTCAGCTGTCTTCAATGGAAAGTTTTATTAGCATTCCTAGGTCTTTTGGGTCAGTTTTTACTTAATGAGCCACCTGCTCCTGTTCCAATTTGTTGGGGAATCATGACCACAATTATAGGGAATTTGCCACCTGCAACAGTGACTAGAAGTAGTTTGAGGATGCTACCACTTGTCAATATGCTCTCAACCCAGTATCCTCCACCAAGTGACCAGTAAACACTCATTTAACAGCTTCCCTAAGCTATTGTCTCACCTTTTATTTATTTATTAATAAAATATTCTACAATACATTTAATTATTCTTGACCCCACTTGGTCATTAATCGCAAACTTTAACATAAAATATAACATAATGTTTTCTCAAAAACATTAATTTTTTTTGCAAATTCGGGCATGTGACATACACACCCCCTTAATTTATAACCTCGTCATCTAATTTTCCCTAAAATAGAATTGGATATGCATCCTGCACATGAATTTCCAATTCCTAGGTGGCTTCTTCTGGACTAAGGTGCTTCCATTGCACCTTCACCTGACCAATGGTGCGATTCCGAAGCGATATCTCCCTCCTTTCGAGGATACAATCTGGTTCCACTAGAAAATCTCCTTCGGGTTCCATCTGTACATCATTCTAGTTAATAACATGAGTAGCATCATGTACATATATTTTTAATATAGAAATTGAAAAACATTGTGAACTCTTAAGTTTGGCGGTAAACCTAATTGATATGCCACCTGTCCTATCCTGGATACTACTTCGAAAGGATCACAATAATGGGGTGCTAACTTATCACAACTACCTAACCCCAGAGAAATATTTTTAGGTCTCACCTTAATAAAGACATGTTCACCTACCTGGAACTCCTTTGGAGTTCATTTAAGATCTGCTTGATTTTTTGTCGATCTTGCGCAACTTTCAAGTTACCTTGTACCTGTTTTACAATTAAATCCATCTATTTTAATAATTCAGGCCCTAATACTAGCCTGTCAATTGGATTATTTCATGATATGGGGGTATTGCACTTTTTACCATACAAAATTTCAAAAGGACTATATCTTGCTGAGGCTTGATAGTGATTATTGGAAGCAAATTCTACTAGGTGTAAGTAATCTTCCCATTTTCTTGGTTGTTCTTTTACATACATTATGAGCAAATCCTGCAATATCTGATTTACTCTTTCAGTCTGTCTGTATGTTTGAGGATGGAAAGAGGCGCCGAAGTTTAATGTAGTATTTAATCCTTTATACAAATATTTCCAAAAGTTGCCCATAAACTTAGGGTCTCTGTCTAAAATTATTACTTTCAGTATTCTGTGTAACCGAAAAAATTGTTTTAAAAAAATATCAGCAATACTTGCAGCTTTATAAGTAGTTTTTATAGGTATAAAATGAGCTTCTTTTCTCAATTTATCAACAACTACCATTATTGAGTCATTTAAGTTTTTGATTTCTAGGCAGTCCTGTGATAAAATCAAGACTAATTATCTCCCATTTCCAGCTAGATACTGATGTTCAATTTTTACTTGCTGACATTCAGAGCACTTATCAATGTATACTGCTAATTTATTTTTCATGTTTGGCCAAAAATAATCATTTCTTAACATAGTTATAGTTTTCTGATACCCTGGATTCCTTGAATAGGGAGTTTTATGAATTTCGTTTAAAATCAACAACTTAATCTTAGGTACATTAGGTACGTATAGTCTATCTTTATACAATAATAATCCTTTTTCATTCAAACTATACCCTGTACTTAGGATTTCAATTAAATTTTCTCTTACCTTTGCTTGTAATTTCTAATAATTTTCATCTTGTCCTATTCCATCTTCTATATATTCTTCTAAATTTTTTTTATAGGTGTTGATTGCTGCTGTAAAATTCAGTTTCACATTTCTGCTTAATGCATCAACAACCTTATTTTATTTTCCTTTAGTATGTTGGATTTCAAAATCATATTCGCTAAGGAAAGCTAGCCATCTAGCTTGCCTAACATTTACGTTAGGTTGATTCAACAAATATTTTAACCCTTTATTATCTGTCATTAGTATAAACTTCCTTGCAATTAAATGATGACGCCACATTTTTAAGGCATGTATGACAGCAGCTAACTCTAAATCATAGGTCACATAATTTTTCTCATGAATCTTAAGTTTCCTAGACTCATAAGCGATGATGTGTCCTTCCTGAGTTAAAAATCCACCTAAACCGTCAGTACATACTATAAAATCTTTGTTAGGGTCAACAATTCTTAAGATTGGTGTGGTAGTTAATAATGTTTTTAACTTTTAAAATCTATCTTCACATTTTTTAATCCACTTGAATTTCTTCCCTTTCTTTTGTAAAGAAGTTATGGGATTTTCAATTCATGAAAACCCTTCGATAAATCTTCGATAATAACCAGTAATCCCCATGAATGATCGGATGTCAGTTACGTCTTTTGGGACTGGCCATTCCTTGATTGCCTTTATCTTTTTGAGGTCGACATAAATTCCTTCTTTAGTCACCACATGACCTAGATACTGAATTTTATCCTTAAAGAAGTCACATTTACTAAATTTTGCGTAGAGCTAATGTTCTTGTAACTCTTGCAAGACAATTTTTAAATGTTCTTTATGTTCTTCTTCAGACTTTGAATAAATTAAGATGTTTTCAATGAATATGACCACAAAATTATCAAGATATTTATGCATTACATTATTCATCAGACACATAAAAATAATGGGGGCATTAGTAAGCCCAAATTCCATAACGACAAACTCGTAATGACCATACCGGGTCCTAAAAGTTGTTTTAAAGATGTCTTCATCTTTGATTCGGACCTGGTGGTAACCAAATTGTAAATCAATCTTTGAGAATACCATTTCTCCACGTAATTGATCAAACAGATCATCTATGTGGGGTAACAGATATATATTTTTAATAGTCATTTTATTTAGCTGACGCTAATCTATACATAGTCGTAGAGTTCTGTACTTCTTCTTAACAAAAATAACAGGTGCTCCCCAGGGGGACACACTGGGTCTAATATAATTCTTATCAACGAGTTCTTTTAACTGTGACTTTAGTTCATTTAATTCCAGTATATTCATTCGATACAGGGCTTTTGAGCAGGGAACTGCACCAGGTACCAGCTCAATAGTAAAATATAACTCCGCTTCGGAGGAAGCCCCGGAATTTCTTCTGGAAATACATCTGAATACTCCCTTAGGATCAGAATGTCTTCCAGTTTTAATTTATCCTTTTTATTAATATTTTCTTCATTAGTTACTATTATAGCAAAGGATTTACAACCCTTCTGAACAACTCTCTTAAGATGCAAGGTAGAAATCTGTCTTATGATTGTTTCCCTAGGGATTCCTTTTACATTTACTGTTTCTCCATCGTTATTTACACAAGTAAAGGTTTTATTGAAACAGTTCAGGACTACCCTATGCTGTTCTAGCCAATCCATACCAATTAACATAATATATGAACCTAAAGGTAAAATATTAAGCTTAACAAAGGTTTCAAACAGATCCATTTTTACTATACAATTTTTAACAAAGCTAATTACCTTTCTCTTTGCACCAATAGCTATCTGGACTAACCAAGACTTTGCAAACTTTTCTATTGATAGCTTACACTTTTCTACTAAATCAGGAGAAATATAGCTTAAACTAGCCCCTAGATCAATTAAAATATATATAGGTATTTGATTCAAATTACCTTCCACTTCTACCATGGAAGTTTGATAATCCGCTTGCCTATTCTCTAATGCTACATTGATCCTAGGCATTGTCCTCGCTAGGTCACCGACAATCATCTCCTCCTGTATCGTGCGTATGTTGCTAATAGTCTTCTTCTGATTGGGCCAAACTGATGCATAATGCAAACGATTACATTCCCAGCACTTTATTGGTTCCTTTCATTCAAAATTCTTGGTATAATTCCCATGATTATTAACAGATTCTTTATTTCTTCGACCATTTGGATTGGTCTGTGAATTGCTTTTGTTCCCTTGGAAATTTTTACTAGGAAAATTTCGTGTGTTATTATTCTTAACGTTTCGGTTAGGTACAAAACCTTTCTTCTTCTGTTCAAAATTATTAGTTCTTTTTGCCTTCCAGTTTGTCATACTTTGCTTTTTACGATTTTGTTCGTAACGAAAATTCACCTTTCTCATTGCTTCTTCTAAAGTTTTCGGATTATCATACTCAATTATGTCTTTTATATCATAGGGTAAACAGCTGAGAAACCGATGTACCTTAGGCTTCTCATCCACAATATACGGCACATACTTGAGCAAACTTAGAAATTTACTATTTAGTTCTTCCATATTCATTGTTCCCAATTTTAGTTTGTAAAATTCCTTATCCTGCTCCTCATAGTACCATTCATACAAAAATTTATTCTTAAAATATTTCTTGAATGTACTCCAGTTAATGTTTTTCTCCCTAATACCTTTTACTCTTTTTAGGTCCTGCCACCAAATATTTGCTTTCCCAGTGAGGTTATAAATAGCCATTCCGGCTTTCAGTTGATTAGGGTAATTGTAAATTTGAAAATATTTCTTCATCCAGGACAGCCATGATTCTGCCTCTCCTCCCTTCTCAGTTTCACCATTAAAGGTTGGTGGCTTTATTTTCTTGAATTCTCCAGAGATTTCTTCGTAAGGTTTTCTCTTTCTGGTATGATGATTATATTCGCTACTGTCACTAGTATATTTATAATTCTTTTTATGTGGATCACCATACACCTCAGAAGATAAGCTACTTTCGATTTTAAACTGTTTAGTCTTTTTAGCTTTATGATGGTAAGGCATATCTTCAGACTCTGTTCGTTTATCATTTTCCTCATTCTGAAATCTTACCATCAAAACTTGATTTAGCTCTTCCCGAGCTCTCAAAATTCTCTCATTTTATTTTTTGACCGTTTCCATCTCTGTTCTTAGTTCCTTAACTGTTTGTATTAGTTCAAAAGAATTATTAGTTATTTCTTCTTGTATAGGTTCTCTTTGAAAATTACTTCGTTCTGTAAATGGGGATTCCTCATCCGCATTTTCTTCCAATCTTTCCATACCTGCAATTAACTCAGAAAATTCTCTGAAAGTATAATTCAAAAGAAAATAAATTAGTATACATGTTTTAAATCTATGGTTCTATTTATGCATGTTGATCCACGTTCATGCCTAGTGTCTGAACCTTGTGCTCTGATACCACATGTAATAACCCAAAAATTAGTAAAAATTTTAAATTTTTCATGTAACATAAAATGCTAATAATTTCATTGTTAGCGAACCACTAATTGTTAGATGTTATTCAACTAGTAATAATTGCAATGAGAATTTCTCTTCTATAGTTCTGATTAATTTAATAGTTTATCTTAAAGTACTATGTTAAGAAGGTTAAACACAACAAGTTTAGTATTTCAAAGGGTGAGAATGGAAACTGTATCTTAACCGATGCTAATTGTGATATCATTTTCTTTTGTCAAGTAGGACAAAATCTAGGGTGAGATTGGGGCTTACTTAGCTTACACCTAATACA
This sequence comes from Pseudotsuga menziesii, assembly GCA_001517045.1. Classification (NCBI taxonomy): domain Eukaryota; kingdom Viridiplantae; phylum Streptophyta; class Pinopsida; order Pinales; family Pinaceae; genus Pseudotsuga; species Pseudotsuga menziesii. Next base: position 17,470 of record LPNX010232567.1, read on the forward strand.
GTGTAATGATGGTTCTTTCTACAAGTTTTAAACAGGTAAACAGTTTGTTCCTGTAAAATTCCAGTCAAGAATGATACTCCACTAGCATAGGATAAAATGCTAGTAAATAAGATGTTTGATTTCAGCTTTACCTTGTAAGAGGTAACTTTGGT
>LPNX010232567.1:23698-51152 GCA_001517045.1 Pseudotsuga menziesii
AGTCACCATCAAAAATTATTTTCCCACCAATTTCCATTGTTCCATCCCTAAATCTATAATTTGGAGACAATATTTTAATTTATTTTCTTATATATATGTTTAAGTTTTTGTTTTTTTGCATTTCTAAAGGTCAGCATCAAAAATAGTATTTTAATTGATTTTCTTATATATATGTTTAAGTTTTTGTTTTTTTGCATTTCTAAAGGTCAGCATCAAAAATAGTATTTTAATTGATTTTCTTATATATATGTCTGAGTTTTTGTTTTATTTCATTTCTAAATTTAATTTTTATTATTTTTGTTGCAATTAGATGGTGTAATATTGATATTTGATATCAACGGTTTTATTAATCTAAAATAATTCTTTTTTTGTTTTTGTTTTTCATTTCTAAATTTAATTTGTATTATTTTTGTTGCAATTAGATGGTGTAATATACATATTTGATATCAACCATTTTATTAATCTAAAATAATTCTGATAAAATTTAGGAATGATACAAATTTATTTTCTTGTTATTTTGAATGGTAAATTTTTTTTCTTTCATTGTATATTTAGACTACTAAGTTATTATATACATCCACATAATACCCTTTATAAAAATGAAAGAAATTGCACATGTATATTTATTAGAGAAGAAACCGTATTTATTTTACAATGAATCAATTTGATGAAATGGTTATAAAAAATTATATATCTGTTAATTTATTTATAGGGTAAATTTGTTTGTTTTCATTTCTAAATTTAATTGATATATATTCCAAACCGGCCAAAACCCAACATTCAAATAAGTCACCAGTGCAGTAATGCCGAAACGTGAGCATTCTAGCAGTCACTAGTGCCAAAACAGTTCAGCGTATTTTGATGTGCCCCCTTTCGACTTGTCTGTTCCTTGCTTCTACTCATTGAGGTAGTTTTCATGTTAATCACTGATTTGATTTGGGCTTTGAGCATTGCAAATACTCACTATAAAATCTGATCAAAATGAGATGAATTTGGCACGTGGATGACTTTTAGGGGCATACATGAAAACTAGTACTGGTGGGGAAGTATCTTGTACTTTTCCATGGAAGAGGCATCTTCTCCAACATTCCCAATCACTGAGGATTTGCACACAAGATAAACCCCATTTGTATCCTGTAAAACCTCATTTTGGATCCACCCAGGATGATGTCATCTGGATAATTGTGCAGTCCCCATTAAAGGTCGGCGTTCCCAAATCCTTGGAGGGAAAACATATGCGAAGGAGTTATCCATCACTACACCAGTGTGTGCGGTCGTTCAACATCTCCTAATCCACAGAAACCCTATAATGTATATGTCCACATTGCAAGCTATATTTCTTCTTCGATTTCGAGTGGATCCCAATTGGCCATCATCGGGCTTGGAAGGGATATTTCCTCATCAAATTTCTCTTATTGGGTTAGGTACAAAATTGAGGAATTATACAATATCACTTCGCAAGCAATATCGCAGGGGAATATTATAGTCTTTGTCTCTAAATATTCATATCCATGAGAACTATCAAGGTAAGCGGCACATAATTAATTTATATCCTCTTACAGTCTTTGTCTCTAAATCTTGACTATGGTTTTTTTCTTTGCCCGTGTATTGAATGGGGGAGCACATTTTTGTATTTGTCTATTTGCTTGGCCTTGGAATGGTATACAAGCTAATATAACTCATACAACTTGATTGTAGAATTCCATTTTTTCCTGTTGATCGAGTGTTGGAGTGCAAACTTGGTGTGTTAGTTGTTGCCATCAAGAATGTGATGATAAATGATAATTTTTTCAATGGCCACTTCCCTGAGAGACCAATTATGCCGGGAGTTCTTATGGTTGAGGTAATGCTTTTCTAGTTGTTTTAGTTATTTTCATGAATGATAAAACTCTTTTACATCCTGCCTAACTCTTAACTATAGAAACTATGTTAGTTGGGTTAGTAGGGAAGAACATGATATCAACCTAGTTTTACTGAAATATTATCTTCCCCAAAATCTCCAAAATCAGAGTAGTTACTCGCAAAATTACAACATATGAAATTGAGGATTAACTACCATTTTCTAAGTCATCTCAGTAGACCTGAAAAATTGAGGATTAACCGCCATTTGCTAAATTTTCTCAGTAGAGGTGCATCTATTTAATACAATTAAGTACACTAAGGACCTTGAGTTCCAATTTCCTTGTTGGAGCTTCCCTATTGAGCTAGGGACACCCATACCATAGCCAAAATTAGTTGGGATAAGGATGGTGAGGCATATAGTAACCCATAATTGCATTTTACAGATGATTTAGCCCTAACCCTAGCTCTCGCAAGAACTAATAGAGGTAACATTCTAGTGGACTAATCCTTTTGTTAATGTAGTTAATGTCGTAAAAAACAAGAAGACAAAAGTGATTTTTATTGGATAAGAGGATTATCTAAATTGGTTGTTGTGTGGATGGAAACCTATATACCCAAGGCAAATTATCTGATCATTGGGTATGCCCTTTTAGTTAAAAATTCCATCTAATAAATGAAAATTAGTTTTGAACTTGTTTCAAGGCAAGGTCCAAGCATAATTTCACTTGTGTCTAGTTCTCTGTAGACATGGGAGATTGTTATGATGTTCAAGCATTGAATCCTTTCCTTGATACTTCTCATGATTAACTAATGATGGATGTGCTCAAGGTCCCATTGAGCCATCCTACTATAATTTTTGAGTCACTGTACATATCTAGATCTTGTGTGCCTTTCTCCTATGCAATGTCTAGTAGTGTGCTTGCTGCTAATAGTTCTTCCCTATTGTTGGTTGTGTGCCCGATGCCTAGTTTGAAGAATGATTTTGTGACATTCGGGAAAAGGAGCCACCTACCAGTGCCATTGATTCCTGGTTTATCTATGGATGCACCATCAAAGAATCCATGGGTTATGTTTGGATCTGGTGTGTGCTGGATAAGGGTCCATGGGGGCATAAGAGGAGTTGTGGAGCGATTTCTTCTTTCTTGCATTCAATATGTTGAATACCCAATAGGGGTTTGTATTTTTATCTTCAAAACTGGATTCATTGCATTCTAGCCAAATGAACCATTGATTTCCAGTGCCAATGCTTGATTGCCTACAAATTTTTTTCAATTTGAGTGCGGAGGGTATTGATTAAATCTTCTCCTTCCCAAGATATTCTATGTGCTAAGAGTATGGTGGAAACTGCCCATACCTCTTTTGAGAAGTGGAAATGGAGGAAGAGGCGATGGATGGATTCTGGGAAATTCTCACACAATAGGGCATTTGCTAGGCCCTTGCCATCCTTCTCTTTTAAGTGTGTCCCATGTCACAAATATTTTAAGGGCCAACCATGTAAATAGTCTAAATTTTGAGGGAGCATGGATATTCCGAAGCTTGTCCACCACCATGCTTGATTGTCGTATTGTATGTTGTGATGAATATCCAAGATTGAATGTGTATTGAGCCTTGAGTATGATTGGTACCCTATAAAAGATCATCATTCTCCATTCTTAGATTAATCCCTACCTAGGATAACCTGACAAAGAAATATTGTCATTAGTTTCCTTCAATTCCCTGAAAATCTATATCTTAAGATGCCATCCAAGGTTTATCCAGGTCTAGGTGGGCTGATGGGGCAGCAGCATGGTTGAGAGTGAATATATCCTATTCCTTAGAGCACCAAGAAGTTGGAGAGACATTTTGTAATCCATCCTTGCAAATGCATTCATCCAATCCAATTCTGATCTCTGATCTGCCAACGAAGGTGTTTGCTTAAGATGTGGAGGGAGGATGTGATGTATTTCTGGTAATTAGAGCATCCTCAAGATGCTTTCTCTGAGTAATCTAGTCTTCTAGGGTTGCTAGAGCCATGCAATTTTTGACAGAGACATTTTTCCATATCCCTTTGTTATCACTAAGCTCCCTTTGCAGCTAGAGCAGTGGAAAATTTTCAAATGTGTTTGATGCCCCATCCCCCAAATTCTTTCAGTCTAGATAAAGTTTCCAAAGAGAGGAGTTGGATGTCACCCATTTCCTTACTCCCTTTCCATATGTATGTGAAGCATATTTGCTGGACCTTGAAATTTACTTTGGAAGGATGGCCAATGAGAGTCTTACAGGGATCGCATACAACACACTCTTGATTAGAACTATCCTTTTGGCCACAGAGATCCACTTATGTGTCCAATGACTTGTGCCTTTGAATTGCCTAAGCTCTAGGTCTAGTCATTGATTCCATAGTTGTTGGGCTATAATTGAAAGCCCAGGTAAGTTAGCTCATCATCAAACCTTTGAATGGTGTATTGAAGAAACTCATGAATTGTTTTTTTGTGGGTTTGTGTGGAACAAGATTGAATCTGAGGAAAGTTTTGGCATGATTGATTTCCATTATTTTAGATTAGGTTTGGCGAAGGAAGAATCGCCAAAAAGGAGCAAGTCATTGATGAACGTTAGGTGGGCCTTGGCCCTGATTGCAACCAATATGCCCTAGATGTTCCTCGACCTTGATTTGACTTGTATCGATTGACTAAGGCCTTGGTGGCTATGAAAAATAGTATTGAGGAGAGGGGGAATCCCTTGCGTAGCCCTCTGAGGAGTGGAAGAAGGGTGAGGTCAAAGCCATTTATGAGTAAAGCAAAGGATATAGAGTTAAATAAAGCCTTGATCTAGGAGATGAAGGGCTATAAGAAACCGACTTGGATGAGAATTATTATAATGTAGGGCCAGATAGTGTAGTCAAACTTTAAGAGTTTGTATTAAAAAGGCTAGGTCATGAGATACACACTATACGACTTTAGCTATAGGGAAGTGCTTTTTATTGTGAGAGAAACTGTTGTCCCAAAAAACAAGGAAACCAACTCCTTCCTCTTATTTGTCCTTCAACTTATTCAAAAGGCCATCCTAGGGATACACATGCTTCCTTAGCATGGCTTCATCACATACTACAACCATAAATTTTATAAAGACCAATCTCTTCCATCTAAACCAGAGCAAGAAAGTTTGCTTTGTAGAGAAACTGAAGGTGATTAATCATTTCATAAAATACCAATTAGGTGTCCTGCAGAAGTGTGACATGCTGAAAATACAACTGAGGGTGATGGAATAATCCACCAACTTTGGCATAGTTCTAGTTCTAAAGGTCTTTCAACAAAGTAGACTTTTTGGGAACTTACTAAATCTGACTGCAAACATTTACAGGCACCTTTAATTTTCTCAGGGTTTAGACATATTCGCTAGTGAAGTAACTTAGTTAAATGATTGCAACCATTGGATGATGGAGGAATATGTTAAAAGTTTAAAAGTTCCAATTCTAAATGGTTTTCAACAAAGTAAACTTATTTTAAGCTTACTAAATCTAACTGGGAATCAACATTAACAAATACCATTAATTTCACGAGATTTAGACATACTTGCTAGTCAAATGGATTAATTAAATTGATGGACTACATGCTTATTAGGAATCCACATTCACAGTGTGGCTCATGAGTCCTTCACTTGCCACTTAAAACTCAACATTAAAGTCCAAGTGGCCTGGGCCATGGTCCAAATAGCCCCCTCTTAAGAAAATCTAACCTGATCTTGGGAAAAATGGCATATGGTGAAAGCCTATTTAGCTCACCTGTGTATTCCCTGAAGAGAAGTACAGCCCTTTCCCATACAGTTGTTAGCTCATTAAATAATATTTCCTAAATACGTTTCTAACACAAATCTGTCACTTCTTAGAACCAAACTAACTTCCCCTATTTCTGTCCTTATCATTTTCCCCTTCTTTTCAACAATGTTATATATATATATATATGGTGATGAAAAATGTCATCTACAGAAACCCTAGGGATAGAAACAGAGGATGTTCAACTAGTGGACTATAGCGAGGGTCCCTTGGAGAAACAAAAGGTGTTTGAATATAGGGGGTCTAATTGCTCTAGGGAGGTCCCTATTCATGAGCCAAGGGTTTATTCCCCTCTTCGTCAGAGGGTTATTTTAATATTTTGTACAAAACAAAATTTTGGATAAGAGATACAAAGTGACTCCCCACGTCAGATCTGCATAGAAACCCTGAGAGTTTTGGAGTGGGAGTTAGTCCAAAGGTAGATTTTTGCATTGAATCAATTCAAATGCTGAATCCTAATTGACACAACCATGATCAACATTGAAAACCGTAATGGGGAAATAAAAATTCCATTACAAATGATGGTCTACTATTTGTTAATGGCACACTTGAAGAGGAAAATATGTTTTGTGAAAGTTTACATCTTTACTGCACAACATCAAGTACGAGATCAACCTGGAGAAATCTTCTATCAGTTTTTGCTGCATCAGTGAGGACATGTCTAAAAGGTTGATCCATCTATTCCAATTCAGACCTGTGGATCCTACAGGAAGGTCTAAAATACATAGATTTATATTAAAACCAAATGATTATGGCATAAAAGATTAGGGATGGCTGGAAAACAAAATAGAAAGAAGAATCCACTTATGGTTTCATAGATGGTTGTCCAGGGGATGAAAGTTGATACTTGTTAAATCTGTTTTAGAAGTAATCCCAGTGTGTTGGTTCTTCCTAGCCCACATTCTTCAAGGTGGTTTGGAAAACAGTAGAAAGATTTGTTCTGATTTTCTTTGGAGAGGCAAATATGACAAGATTAGTTTCCATTAGCAAGATGGCAACTGATCTCAAAACCAAAGAATGAGGGTGGTTGGGATCATAAGCAGTTATTAACTTTTGGTCACATGCACTGACAACTAAAAAAATTTAGAACTTGATGTCCAAGGAGGGTCTATGGAGGAGAATTTAGCACTGGCCTTTCTAATCATTGGCACTCACTTGCTTTGGCAGGTCTAGGATGGGTCACATGTGAAGGCATGTTTGGATGCAATAATGGGATGGAACAAAAATATATTCTCCCATAAGCAATAGTTCACTACATGTATCAACAAGGTATATATACTTTGAATCAGCTGGAAGATGAAGGTCAATTCAAAATATGGCATCAAGGGTGGTAAAGTGCTGAACAATTTAGGTCTGAAGGAAATGTATGTTGACATCTGGTCTAGTTTATCACTGAGCTAAAGCACGGTCATATTATATTGCATGAATAGTCTGATAAAAAATTATAGAATAAGCCCAATGACAATCAATACTCTCTTAAGCTGGGTTATTAGGTAATAGGTGATGATGGCCATAGAGGATCAAGCTATGGTCTAATGGTATTCACTGATATGGAAGATTTGAGCCCCTAAAAAACCTAAGGTATTCATGTGGCTCAATCTTCTGCAAAAGGTTCCAACATGGGATTATTTGCAAGAGAAACAAAAATATCGTGCAAGTCTATACTATTTGTGCAAAATGGAAAGATAAGATGTTACTCATCTATTTACTTCTTGTTGCTATTCTGTTCAATGTTATAAGGATGTCTGCAACTAGATTAACACAATAATGCCCCAATCTAAGGCATTTCAAGCTATTCACTATATCTCAATTTGGAACATTTGGTCGATGCACAACTTTAGTCAATTTGAAGGAAGACTTCCTCCCCCTTTTCAGGTATCATCCCATATTATTGTTACTACCTAGTTCTATTATTCACTAGGAAATCCATCCAAGCCATAGATAATTGGGAAGTTGACTGTGGACAAGACATTTACTTGGGCCTTTTTCGATGGAGCATGCCAAAGAAATGATAATATGTCATATTGGAGGCATCCTCTTCATGCAAAAACAACACTATTTTCATTTAATTTCTAATGCAGGTCAGGGTACTAAAAACTGAGCTAATCTTCTTGCACCTCGAGCTCTGTTTAGACTAGCCCATCATCTGAAAATTACAAATCTTCAGGTATTCAAGGATTCTTTAGTCATCAAGTGGATGACCAATGATCAAAACATCAATGACATCTCTCACCTGACACTTGTAGAACATGTCAAAGCTATATCTCTACAGTTTACAAAATATCTTACCTACACATATGTAGGGAAATTGACCACAACTGCAGACAAACTCTCTGGTGAGGGGATGGATAGGGAGCCTAGAATACTTCACATTCAAGAAGTTGTGGAGCATGCCAAAGGGATGATAATATGTCGTATTGGAGGCATCCTATTCCTACAAAAACAACCCTATTTTCATTTAATTGCTAATGTAGGTCAGGGCACTAAAAAATGAGCTGATCTTCTTGCACCCCGAGCTCTATTTAGACTAGCCCATCATCTGAAAATTACAGATCTTCAGGTATTCAGGGATTCTTTAGTCATCAAGTGTATGACCAATGATAAAAAAATCAATGACATCTCTCACCTGAAACTTTCAGGACAAGTCAAAGATATATCGTTGCAGTTCACAAAAATATCTTACCTACACATATGTATGGAAATTGACCACAACTGCAGACAAAATCTCTGGTGATGGGCTGGATCGAGAGTCTGGAATACTTCACATTCAAGAAGTTGTGGAGGGTACCTCTACAATCACCACTTTGGACATGTACTAACATATCACATCTTAGTTCTTGCTAAATCGATGATGATGGTTTTTTGTAGTGAACAGCCAGATACTGAAGGTTTTTTTAATGTTGGAAGACTCTATATTCACTACTGCTATGTTTAAGGAACAAACTAGACATTTTAGTACCACTACGTAGTTAATTTTTGTTGTATGCTCTAAAACTTGTGAATAAGTGTTGAGGGTAATCAGATGATCACCTTACATGTAATTTTGTTATTTAACTTTTGTCCTGGGCATATTTTGTAACCTGGACATTATGTTACAGTGCAATAAGCATCTAAAGAATGTAATTTTCTTTCTACTTTAAAGAAAAATACAGTAATTTTTATTTGGAAGAAAAATATATAATATCAACAAAAGGCTAGAACAAACAAAAATATGAAAACAAAAAAAATCCATATACATGATATAATACAGGTAAACAACTGCAGACAAACTCTCTGAGGAGGGCACTTTGGACATGCAATTTTATCACATCTGATTTCCTATTAAATTGATGATGGTTTTTTTGTAGTGAACAACCAGATATTGAAAGTTTTTTAACTTGAAAACTGTATATCACTGCTGCTGTGCTTTAGACTATAACAATCATGATATCATCAGAAACTAAGGTCTTAGTTACAAGTAAATAAGTTTGGTGGGTAGAGTTCTATGCATTTTCTAGAAAAGGGTGGCTTGCAATATACCTTGAAATTGTTTAATACCTCCATTCTCAGTTGTTTTCCATAGTTTGAATGTAAACTTCTGCCCTGCTTGCCCCTTTACTAGCCTCATAGTTTAGCAACAAATGAAAATAACAGTTGTTAGTACAAGTCTTTTCTGAATTAGATAGGAGAGTGACTTTTCTAGATTCTTGTTTGGTTTAGGTACCCTTCTGTAACAACAAAGTATATTTAGAAATCTTGTCTACCATTGAGTTGAAATCTTAGTAAATGTGTCGAAAAAGAATTATTATTATGGTTTCAAAACATTTTTTGACCTCATGAACTTGGTTCATGCAGGCCCAGATTCTCGATGCTGGACAGATGATTAGCCCAATCTATGATAAAATTTGAATCTACATAAACCTTGAAATTGTTTAATTCCTCCATTCTCAGTTGTTTTCCACAGTCTGAATGTAGACTTCTATCATGCTTGCCCCTTTACTAGCCTCATAGTGTAGCAACAAATGAAAAGAAGAGTAAAAAAAAACAAAGCACCAGCTCCACAAATACCTAATACTCCTTTTCATGCTCTCTTGAAAATACCTAGGATTTTCTTTATCAATATAATGCATGAGTGAAGAGATGGAAGGTTTTTCTTTTAGAATCCTTTTTCAGTCCATTACCTCTCTAATACAGTGTGCTACCTGGGAAACTATGAAGACCTGTTCCAGGAAGATCATCAAATTTCTTGACATCCATATATCATATCTAAGCAAAACATGGGGGGCTGAAAAGTTTCTATAGTTTTGTCACCAATCTAGTCCTAGACAATCTACCAAGCTATGCATATATATATCATCTTGATCTGTCCCCTGTAAACTATGACACGTCAATTCATATAGATTTGGAGAAGGTACACAAGATGAACAAGTGATCCACAGACTCAGCATTGCATTTGCATATGATACATCACCCTTGTCTGCACCAATCTCTCATTTTCCCACTGGTAGTACTTTATTAGCCAGTACCAACTACATTAGTGTTTTTGTTTCTAAAGGGCTGAATAGCTTCCAAACAACTGTCCTCCAGGATTCTCTCTCTTGCATGAGTTCCTCCAATTTGGTAGCATAACCTATTTTTACCCACGGAGCTCATTTCCTTGTTCCCTTGATCCTTGAACACTTTAAATTCTCGGATCCTTAATGATTGGGCAAGTCAATGTAATAGTCTCATTCCTCTAGCTCACCTTGTAAACTTAAGACTGTCTGCTATCAGCCATCCTCAACACTAAGCATTTCTTGCTAATTGCGAGTCCACCTCTCTATGACAGTATAGACCACTGGGCATGTAAACTATCTAGCAGAGCCTTTGAAATTTGAAATTTCCTTCAATCCTGATCCACGGGTCCTTTCCAATTCTGACTTTTCCTCGGTTCCCTCATTTATTTACCCACCAAGGGGAAAAATTTACCAAAGGCTCTCCTTGTAATGGAATCATCCTGTGTGTGTGTTTTTTTAAGCCAATATTCCATGGATGCATCTCTTAAGTGTTTGGATTTCATAACTTGACCTCAGTGTCCATCACTATAAAGCAATCTCTAAAGGCTTTTAGTTGCAAATTTTGAGCTGAAGTGTTTTATGTGTTTTAAACCCCATTCCCAGCTTACTTGGAATTGGCTACCCTGTTCCATTTATAACTAGTGGAATTTATTAGCCCTCCCTCCTATGTGAAGGATGCTGAAACACTTCTTTCTGATTTGGTTAAGATTCCTTTTGGTAACTATGCTATAGACATCCAATACTCCTGTATGCTCTCTAGAATAGATTAATGAAGGTTAATATATGAACCACAGGACAATTATAGCCAAAATTTAAATGTCAATCATATGGTTTCAAGATGAAACCCAGGTATTTGACTTCTTGAAATAATTAATGGCAAATATGATTTTGGTCCGGTCTTTAAATTACTCTGCCAATCCACTTTACATTCTTGATGACTTATTCATATTTATTACCATTCCTATAGTCTTACAATAGAGGTCCAGAAGCCCCTTAAGCTTTTCTAGCTCCCTAACAGAACTATTAACTGAAAATCAATGTGTCATCTACCAAAAGTAAATGGGTGATATGAACGAGTTTGCTGCTTTAATCCCCTATAATTATGTTCTAGCATTTAATTAATTTAGAAAGTTTTATTTATTGGGCTAAATTGTTTTAAAAAATATTTCACATTTAGCTTTTATGATTTTTTATTTTCTATGTCCTATTTTTCTAGCAGCCAAACTCAGAAGTTCTATGATGTTACAAATCCTTCACAGCAACACTGGGGACTTTGTTTACCTCCACCAGTGGCAGAGGTTTCCTTGCTTGGATCAGCTTCTTTAAGTAAATTGAGCAAATCACTGGCTCTTGTAAGTGACTTTAGGATTTTACTATATTGTACTTCCATCCAATTATCTTTAGCATTTGTTATTGATATCTGTGTAGACAGCTTTTTCTATGCCTCCATATTAGATTATTTAATAGATTTTGATTCAGTCCTAAATAATCATTAGTATGGAAGCTAATGTGTATTTTCTTTAGACAACTTATGTTTTACTTCAGTGATTGTCTTCTAAATTCTTTCTACATGGCTTCATTTTCATTTCCTAATAATATATACATGTTCATATTTCCATGTGAAACAAGAATAGAGGAGGTAATGCTGAGACTTCCCTTGCCAGTGGAGCTGCTGGAAGATCAGTTGTATTGCCAGCTAGTGCATCTTGATATGAAATATGTTTCTTGTCATGAAATATTTGTTTAGTTTTCCAGCACCCCCCTAGATTGGTGCAGAGTAACATTACACATTAAGTTTAGTGAACATAAGCTTCCATATGATTTAGGAGTTTGTGGTGGAATATTACATATCTTACTGAATATTGAGACATTAATGGTTGTTGCAAGGGATCCCATGCTGCACAGGAAAAATAATTTAGTATGAGGATCCCAACTGTTCAGGGCTCCTCTAATCCTAAAACAAGTTCATCTCATTCACTTTCAGTGTCTCCAACATTAAATCTCCCTGCCTTGGTGGTGGAAGTTGCGGCATCAGGGTTGAGTTCTGATCATGGCAAGCTATTGGTCAATAAGGGTGGGCAGTCATCAACATTTATATCTAAAAAACATATTGATGCCAAACCTAATGCAATGAGTGGAACATATATAAAATTGAATTCACGTGTAAATACCGTTGGGGAATCTTTCCATGGAAGGAATGACAGTTTAGTTGATCCTACTATGAAATGTAGGAGTCATGAAGGTTTTAAAAGTCTATTGAAGAATTCGTCCTCTAACACACACAAGGGTTCATATGAGATGGGCATTGGGCACATTGAAACAACAAGAAGTGAAAGAACAGATGCAGCTTCAGTGTCATCTGGTATTGTCTGTGTTGGACTTTCTAAAGATAGCTTTCCAGTCTCCGTCCCTCAAAGCAACTGTCTTGTTCAAAGCAACAGTGAAGTGAATGTTGTTGCTCTAAATAAAAGCAGTAGAATGCTTTTAGGAAACCATGTTGAGAATTGTCTGCAAAGGTCTCCATTTGATGATAGGTATCAAAAAAATTATGAAGAACACTTTGCAGAACCATATGGTGAAGGTTTCTCTAAAGCTATTTCTTCAAAAGCAGAGGTGCCTCCCATTATGGAAAAGTCCAATTTTCTGTTGATCATTATAGTTCTAAATATTTTTCTCTTCATCAAAAGTATGTAAATACTTGCACCCTTAATGGTGATGGTGACAGCTTTGGAGTTACTGATCATAAAGCAGAGGAAATATTAGTTTCAAATGCTGAAAAGACTAGTGCAAGTTCTATCCAAAATTGTGAAAATGAGCCTATGTTAGAGGAAAGATTAGTTTCAGAAGCTGGAAATACTAGTACAAGCTCTATCCAAAATTTTGAAAATGAGTCTATGTTAGATGCAACCGATAGAAGTACAAGTACTAGTTTTCAAATTCCCGAGAAAGTAGAAATTGCTAGAGATTCTAATGCCAGTTATGGAAAGCTAGAATGCTTGGAGAATCTGGTGTGTAATATCCTTCCAGAAGTTTATATGAATGGCTCAGATGTTGGAGAAAATAGTATAATTTCAAACATATTGTCTTTGAATTTTGATTCAGATGATAGTGTATTAAATAGTCCTCACAATTTGGACTTTCTAAAGATAGATTTCCAATATTTGTCCCTCAAAGCAACTCTGTTGTTCAAAGCAACAGTGAAGTGAATGTTGTTGCTCTAAATAAAAGCAGTAGAATGCTTTCAGGAAACCATGTTGAGAATTTTCTACAAAGGTCTCCATTTGATGATAGGTGTCAAAACAATTATGAAGAACACTTTGTAGAACCATATGGTGAAGGTTCCTCTAAAGCTATTTCTTTAGAAGCAGAGGTTCCTCCCTTTATGGAAAAAGTACAATTTTCAATTGATGATTATAGTTCTAAAGATTTTTCTCTTCATCAAAAGTATGTAAATACTTGCACCCTTAATGGTGACGGTGACAGCTTTGGAGTTACTGATCATAAAGCAGAAGATTAGTTTCAACTGCTGAAAAGACTAGTGCAGGTTCTATCCAAAATTGTGGAAATGAGACTATGTTAGAGGAAATATCAGTTTCAGAAGCTGAAAATACTAGCACAAGCTCTATCCAAAATTTTGAAAATGAGTCTATGTTAGATGAAACCGATAGAATTACAAGTACTGGTTTTCATATTCCCGAGAAAGTAGAAATTGCTAGAGATTCTAATGCCAGTTTTGGAAAGCTAGAATGCTTGGAGAATCTGGTGTGTAATATCCTTCCAGAAGTTTATATGAATGGCTCATATGTTGGAGCAAATAGTATAATTTCAAACATATTGTCTTTGAATTTTGATTCAGATGATAGTGTATTAAATAGTCCTCACAATTTGGACTTTCTAAAGATAGCTTTCCAATCTCTGTCCCTCAAAGTAACTTTGTTGTTCAAAGCAACAGTGAAGTGAATGTTGTTGCTCTAAATAAAAGCAGTAAAATGCTTTCAATAAACCATGTTGAGAATTGTCTACAAATGTCTCCATTTGATGATAGGTATCAAAATAATTATGAAGAACACTTTGCAGAACCATATGGTGAAGGTTCCTCTAAAGCTATTTCTTTAGAAGCAGAGGTGCCTCCCTTTATGGAAAATTCCAATTTTCAGTTGATCATTATAGTTCTAAAGATTGTTCTCTTCATCAAAAGTATGTAAATACTTGCACCCTTAATGGTGACAGTGACAGCTTTGGAGTTACTGATCATAAAGCAGAGGAAAGATCAGTTTCAACTGCTGAAAATACTAGTGCAGGTTCTATCCAAAATTGTGAAAATGAGCCTATGTTAGAGGAAAGATCAGTTTCAAAAGTTGGAAATACTAGTACAAGATCTATTCAAAATTTTGAAAATGAGTCTATGTTAGATGCAACCGATAGAAGTACAAGTACTAGTTTTCAAATTGCCGAGAAAGTAGAAATTGCTAGAGATTCTAATGCTAGTTCTGGAAATCTAGAATGCTTGGAGAATCTGGTGTGTAATATCCTTCCAGAAGTTTATATGAATGGCTCAGATGTTGGAGAAAATAGTATAATTTCAAACATATTGTCTTTGAATTTTGAATAAGATGATAGTGTATTAAATAGTCCTCACAATTTAGAAAATTTGCTCCTTGTTGAGACAGATAAATGCAATGGGCTATCAAAGGAAATACCAAGTTCATGGAAGTCTCAGAATAGCAAGTAGACAAGATTTTTATTTGCAAGGTCAGAAGGTTCTATAGAAAGATCAAGCCATTATTCCACTCCCAATTTGGCATCGTCTAGGCAATTGCAGAGGGAGTGGGCAAATGGACAAGATGTTTTGGAAAGCAGAAATGGACATGAACTATTGAATATTAATGGACTATCTAATAATTCTTTTGGCCCAAAGGCGCAAGGATTTCAGAGTACTTCAGAGGGAAGCACATTTTTGGTTCCTTCCGAGGCCAAGGGTGAGTTTTGTCTTCTTTTGTTGTTGGATATTAGTAATTTTATTTTAATAATTATGTTTTACATCTTGCTAATATGGCATTTACATCTTTTGTTTCCTTTTATCCAGCCTTTTTAAGCCTTTGTATTTTTCCAAGTTTGTTATCTATGGATATAGACTTATTTTTATGGATCTAAATACAAGAGATAACCATTTTCAGATAAGCCTATCTTTTAAGATCTAACACTGCACATGGGGATGTCCCTAAGTTGCAATGGGACATTACCAATGTTGTGTAGTATTGTCAGATATCCCTTGTCCATCTTGGGGACTTCTTAGGATCACTTTCCAAAATCGGTGCCTAAGAGAAAATAAATATAAATCCTTAGTGCTACACTCCCTCACCAACACATTACCCCTTACTAAGAGACTATTCAATGTCTAATTCATCCAAGATTTAGATTTTTTTTCTTTAAATTAGCTAGGTTAGACCCTCTCTTACTCTTACCATCTACTCTGCCCTGTCTCTATCCTCCCACAGAAACATACCCTATGTTATAATGCTGTACTAATGGTAGGTTTTGAACAATTCTTCATGAACCTTGAACTTTGTACTTGTAAATATAACTCCACACAAAAATACGAGACCTAGGTCTTAGTGAGGCTCTTATATTCCATTGAAGAAGCAACGCATCCCACGTGGGGAGTCAGAGTGGAAGGCGTAAAAATGCCATAGGGCTTGAAGGGAATTGGAACTTAAAACTAGAGTCATAATCAGATAATCAGGGCAGGGCATTTTCACATTCCACTCAAGCAGGATGGAGACATGCTTTATTACCCTTACGAAGAAATAGTTTCTTGTAGGCAGTTCAAATGGGGAATATGAACCTCATCATGATTTTCTCTATCCTTTGCTTCATCATAAATGTGCATTTCATGGTCAAGTAAATTCCTTCATTTTGAAAGTCATAAATCTTGATAAGAATATGCCTTTAAGCAAATGTGCATTATAAGAACACTGTAGAATACCAATCTCTCCAACATTTTTGATAGGTTTAGTCAATCTCAAAAGCTTACTAGAATCTATATTTTAGTGTAGTCTTATTTTAGGTGACCATACATTCTAAGGAAAGTTCAGTTCTTATCAATGGTTATTTCTCTCTGTGAACTATTGTCCAATCATCATGGAAGCTTTTTTAGATCCTGTACATCTCAACACATAGCTGATATATATTTTGTTATACCTTATAGTTTGCAAGTTTTTCAAGTTTAATTCATGCTTAACCAATTGTCCTGCCTTTCAAATAACTGGTATTATCACCTAGAAGCCAAATATACAACCCTTTAAAGGTTTCTCTAAAGATGCAATGTTGTAGGAGCAGGGTATTTCTCTTTATATTTGCAACATGACTCTTTAATTATTAAATCCACTATTAGGTGTTCTTATAGCCAAGGAATAATGATTCACAAAGAATAACTCCTCCATACAAAATGGTACCTTTGAAATAGTAAATGATTCAATGCTAAATACTTGCAATACTTGCAATTCCCCAAGTCAAAATACTTGCAATTCTTTGAATTCTAGGTCTAGAGATCATTTTTGCAAGACATTACGGTGCATAGGGAGTCAAGTCTCTAATTTTGCAAATGATAATCGTCGAGTCTCCATTAGCAATAAGTTTTTGAATCTGGCTGGCTCTTAGAATGTTTATCACTTGATTTGAAGCTAAAATAGGCTTCAAAATAAGAGAATAAACCTTTTGTAGTTTGATCACAACCATAGACCTTCTTATTATGGAACCTTCTCAAAGAAAAGGTGAATATACTTTGCATAATTTTAAGTTTATTAATTATCAAAGCAATAGGCTGTGTTTTAATTTTGATAGCCCATGATGAGGAACATTTGAAACACTTTGAAGCTCAGGGATTCTTAATATTGCAATAGACAAGATAGAAAGTTTTGTTTCTGACTCTTTGTTTTTGATGCAGTGATGGCATTAGGATTCGAAATCCTTTCAGGACTGAATCCATAACTAAATCAATGACTAAATCATTAACTATTAATGAATAAAACAATGGCTAAATCAATGACCAAATCAATGACTAAATCATTGACTATCAATGACTAAAGCATTTTCTATCAATGACTAAATCAATGACTACTAAGTCAAGCTATTAATGACTAGTGAAATACGACTAGCTATAAGATAGTGGAAATTTGCTACTATTAGTCACCTACTCAAAAATAGTCGTTTATAGCCTGATTTTAGTCATTTTTTTGGCCATTAATTTCTCATTTTCTCCTAGTGATTACACTTTGTAACTCTGTTGATTCCTTAACCCTAGCCTTATTGCTGTTGGATTACTCTACTTTTGTGTCATCTACATCCATTTATGAATACATCTTTGACATGGCTCTTTTATTCCCAATCTCTTGCTTTTTAGGGGTATGAATTACATTGGGTCGTGCAACTTGTTGTCCCTATTTTATCTAGATCAATGACCTGTGTTACAGGAATAATTTCTTGTTGAATAGTGCTATGTACTTGTGGCTAATGCTGAACTAACTGTAACACTTCATTAACTTGCTCTCATATTTCCAAGTTGGAAGCCCTCTATAATAGTTCATTTGGATCATGATTGTAAGTGGTTTCCTTGGCTTCTTTCCTTTTATTTTAAATGAACTGGTGTGGGTTATATATTCATTTATTTCCTTTCAGAAAGTGAAACTATTTCAACATATCATATGCCGATGACTGAGCTTTCCTAGAATTTACCAAGACAGGTCTTACCTGCTTTGGCATCTTTAAAGAAATGGGCTCTTATGTTTGGAAAAATGGAGGTGGTCTTAATTGAAACTGTGCCTGAGGTGTTCCATCGAAAATATTCTAGGAGTAAAAACAGGTTGGCAGTAGGTAGGGCTCCAATTCAGCTCCATAGATCCCAAGGATTGTATGGTGTTCAAAAATGTACCATCCCCCACTCTGGTATCAGGGCTTAATTGCAGGAACTTTCTTAATATTGTAAAAACTGGGGGCATCATGTAAAAGAGTGTATATAATATACATATACCTATTTACAAAATCAATTTTCCCTTCATTGTTTGGCTGCTTCCTGACCACATGAGTCCATTCACTAACTCACAACATTGCTCCTGAAATATCCATTGTCTCAATCCCAAGAGCTTCAAAATATGGATAGGAAATATATGAAGAAACAAGGAAAAGTATTGACCTAGGAAAGGATACCAAGGGGACCTTTCCTGGGCACTAGAGTCCTAGACATCAAATGAGGAAAGAAATTCACATACCTAGACATAGGCAAGGGTTAAACAAGGAAAGGCTATCAGCATAAGTAATCCATCTTGAGAATATGGTAAGCCTCATAGTCAACTTCAAGCGTTGAGAAAATGGATCCACTAAGTGTGAAATCCATACACTACACCTAGGTTGAGGGGAACCATAAATAGTCTTAGTGTTGGAAGGGTGAAATTCAATGTGTTTCATAATTGAGGTAAGGGAATAATTCAATTTGAAGCAAGATGAGGATCAAGGTTTTGGCTTGGTTCTTTGGAAGTATACCTCCCTGCCTAACTAGAAACTCTATGGGGCTTGTTGTTCTTTCGGAAGATTGTTGTAGGTCGAAAGAGGTAATCATTGGAGCATAAAAAAGAGCCATGAACTTAAAGGCATAGCCCCTTAAAATACTTAAATACTCAAAAAATACTCTTGAGTGATGTTCTTCCAAAATACTTGAGAAGGGGTAAATCTCTAGAATCTATCGTCTTTGTATTGTTCATAGGTTGTGTGAAAGTCGCCATAGAATTCCTTGCAAACATATTGGTAAGGAGTGCCAAGTATTGTGTCAATACAAACAAGTGAGGTGTTTTTTATACAAAATAATCATAAATTCAACAACATGCAGTGGTGGCATTAGGTTTTTAAGAAAAAGACTAAAGTCCAACAATGGTAACCCTTCAAGTTTTTGTTCTTCCATGCTTCCTTTTTGGAAAAAAGGATTTAGTTTTACAATTGGGTAGCTATGAAGCATTTACTTGCAAAGGTTGCTGTGTATGCACCCTTAGAGTTTCTTCTATGAAAGAATAACTTCTTCAATGAAAACAGAAAGATACCATGCAATGAGAACAAAGATGTCACTAGGGATTATTGGAGAACAAAACGATATCCCTCAGCTCATGAGATAATTCCACCAATGAAATAACTTGGCACAAAGAAATCTTCCATATCAGAGAAAAAATATCTAGTAATGCCCTTGGGAAAGTTCTTTTCTTCTTGGATAAATGAGAGAAGGTTACACGGGTCCTCTTTGTGGGGTTATCTAAGCATACAAATACGAGGTTATCTGATCCAAAACCTACCCTAAACTACTGGAAGTAAACAACATTGATTACAACCATTACTCAGTGTTGACAACATTTGTGTCCAAAATATGAATCATTTAGTACATTTATATGAATGATGCCATGTAATGGCACATTACAGTATGTTCTGGAGTATGATAATGGCAATACTGTAAACCCACTTTTGATGGAATGATTGGTAATTTACACCATGCTAATTCTAGTAGTTTGATTGAAATCAGTACAATGTCAAAAGATTCTAGTTTATAAAGTTCCTTTAGTTGATACCAAACAAGCATATCCTGTCAGCATAGAAATTCAGAAACATATTTTCTCACTTTGTTGTTTTGAAGGAAACATTGGGACATAAAGCTTAAAATTAAGAAAACATCAACTCCTTCACAAAGTGGAGTACGATTTTAATCTCAAAATACATTTCATGATATATGATATTACAAGTAGTAGTTATGTATGTGTTTTCCAGAGTCTTACTGAATCCACTCAGATATTTGTGCAACAACAAGCTGAAGCATTCTATCACAATGATAGTATGCCAAAAGTGCTTTCTCTGATTCTATATTTAAACTATAAACTCTCACTTGACCAATTTCTTTATATTTTATGAATGATTTCACTTCAATAACTTTAGGAAGTTCAAATTTAGTATTAATGTAGAAAAAAAATCACAATTTGAAATTTTATTGTGATCATGGGATCAACAATCAACATTCATGTGATACTTCAAACGTAAAGGGGAAGACATATCTTGTAAATTGATTTGCAAATCCTTTCTCTTACCTCAATGCTGTAATAGTCCTCAATTCAAAGAGAAGTTTAACTATAAGAAAAAATATAAATTGTCACATTAATGAAGAGCACAAGCAATCTAAATTGTACATTAGAATTGGGCCAAATTCTCTTCAGATAATCTCAATGTTTCTGAGATGATAATCTTAATCAGTCACGTCTCAAAGATCTATGATCTATGTATAGATAATAAGAACAGTGAGGTTCTTAGCTTCAGCTGGAAGATTGAGTATTAAGTGTGTCCCAATTCCATTTCCCCTGCTATTAGATGCTCTTAGATCCCCATAATCTTGTTTTGAAGAATGCCAAAACAATAACAGATCCCCTTGAAATGATATAGCCAGGAAAGATTGAAAAGTCAAAGATAAACTTTCATATGCCCTGTATGTAAAAATCCTGCAATAAAGTATATCATACACCCCCTCAACAATTTATATATTTATATATTTTCCATGGTAAAAAAATAGAGTAGGAAAAGGAAACCTTGTCAAGATTTTCACTTACCATGTAATCCCTATGATTTCAAAGGAGAGGGTTTGTTTTGATCCATAGCTATGTCAACTTCATTTTGGAACTCATCATCCCAGACATGTGACATCTGCAACAATTGAATATTCAAGAAAGTGGAACTCAGTGCTAATGATTGAATACTGTGTATTGACTAAGAAGAATGGATCACTTTATATGATGAATGTCTCTATTTAATAGCATTTTAAACTGCATGCCCCCTGAAAAGTAGGATCTACATAGCCATTCATGCATGTAAATTGTGAATTCATCATCCATCTGATCACAACTTCTTGCCTATCTGCTCTACATTGCAAGCCATGTTGCAAGGGGGTATTTTATGACTAGTTAATCTGAGAAGCAACTACAGTTGTGTCAGGAGCAACATCTTACTTATTTACGAGCAATGTGGTTGCAGCACCTGTAACTAAGACACAGAACTAAACGAGAATACATTTTTTTAACTTTTAATTGCAAATTGCAATATACATTTTGATCAATGAATGCAAAAAAATGGCTAAAAAATACTAGAAAATAATAAATAGAGAAGCCAAACATGGCTACAATCTACAAAAGGTAAAAAATTTGTATAGAGAAAAAAAAAATAAGAATCTATTGTGCAGAATCAGAGACTAACAAAACTATCCTCAATCTCAATAGCTTCATCTGTGACAAAATTCCTAATATACTGTTAAGGATCCTAAATGTGAATGGCTATCCAGCTCTTAGCATATCATATGATGTGTTCTTGGTTGCAATCTAACCACTAAATAACTTTCTCCTTTGGCCATCTATAGATAGATTTCACAAATTCCAGGTTTGACATTCTTCAGGAATGCATTCCAACATTGAGAAAAAAAGAGAATTTTACCTTCTCAATAGATTAAAAAACTTACATCTCTAGTAAGATAACCTCCTTCCATATTATAGTCCAGCTGTGGATTAACAGTTGCAAGTTTCATAGAGAGGAATTGCCCCAGCTGAGGAAATGGAATTGCTACACTTGCATAATTCAACGCAGAAAATATAGAAGGTGTTTGTGCATGTGCCATCTGAAATTTGTGCTAATGAAGTTGAGGAAATAGGTATGTTATCTAGTTATTTCTTCTTTGTTCTAGATTGCTGCCACATTTTCCTTATGGAATTAATATGGCTGCAACACTTTTCTCTACATGGAATATGGCAATTCTAACTGATGTAGAGTTGGGGCTTCATCGGCCATGTATATAAAATATGGTGTGCATAGTATGCTATCTAATTTGTTTTCAACTGTCCTTCTCCCAATGTTTCAAATCATTCCTAGTTTTCCAAAGAAAAATATAAAAAGACAGCCTCATCCTATACTCTATGGCCCCATGAATATGCTTATATCCAATGATGTTGGGGATCATGTAGATCTCCCAGTGCAAGCACTGCAACGTCACCCTGGGAAGCAAATAAACATTATGAATTGGCATCACAATACATCCTAACCATTTGTCCTTGTCAATACTTATTATCCTGATGGAAGAAGGAACTTTTCTCATCCCATGGTGGACAGGATCCATGTTAAGCACCAACTATTGGGTTGATCGTCCTCTTTTGATTCTCCTTATTGCTCCACTCATACATAACTCTAGGATGATCATGCTTATCTACTATATCCTTGGCATCCACACTAAGATAATTGTTGTTGATAGGTCTCATATAATGGTACACTTATTATTGCTAGGGAATAGTGATTTTGGCAATCCCATTAAGCTAATTTCTTGAGTTTTGTTCAAAATTCCTAGAAAATGTTTATGGATTTCATAACTTGCTTGATCATATATTGTGAACTTATACAATATATCATCATTTTCCGACCATTAGATACGCAAAGTTGTGTGTTGATTATGTTTACCATTATATAGGACTTTGTAAGTTAGGTTCCCAAATTCTTAAAGGGTGCTAGCTCAATTGAAGAGTGACTTCCTTACAAGCAGGAGGTTGGTGGTTTGATTCCTCCATGCCCTAATGATATTATAATATCAGTTAAAAACAACTAAATTAGTAAGCACAAAATAAGAGATAAGTGACCAAACAAAATGACCAAAATCCATATATAAAATTACTAAAAACGACTAAATTAGTGACCAAAAAATGAAAGATGTGAAACTAGGCATTAAAACGGATGCAACATGTGGTGCTAATGATGAAGCCAAACATGGCATTTATATGGTAGAAAAATAAGACGTGAAACTAGGCATTAAAAAGGATGCAACCCGTGGCGCTAATGATGAAGCCAAATTGATATGGTAGCAAAAGAAGACATTACTTTGGATGCAAAACATGGTGCTGCATAGGAAGAAAAATATGGTGCAATAATAGAAGAAATATTTGGATTCCATTTGGTAGCAAAACACGATGCAAAAAAGGAAGCAAAAATTGGTGCAAATTTGGAAGCGAAAATTGGCACATATTTGGAAGTAAAACAGGTGAAAATGGGATGTTAAAGTGCTAGCAAAAATGGATGCAATATTGGATGCTAATTTGGATGCTAACATCATGCTATTAAGGATGCAAATATGGCGTTAACAAGGATGTCATTTAAGAAGCAAAAGCAGACACTTGCTAGGAACAAAAATAGGATGTTATATAGGAAGAAAACCTCGACGTTGTTTAGGAAGGAAAGTTGGATGATATTCTGGAAGCAAAAAAATAAACACTATTTTGGACGTCATAGAGGATGCTATCTAGGAAGCAAAAAAAGACGTTTTTTGAGATGCTTTAATTTTTTCCATGATGCGTCCCATTTAGCATCTAGTTTGACCACTCAATGTAAAATAAAAATACACTAAAAAGGGACGCTAAATGGGATGCTGATTCCAGGATTTGTTGTAGTGATTGGAGGTTCAAGGCGCTTGTCCATGGCACTTATTCATGGTGCTTAAGACATAGAATATGATTTTTAGACTTAATGATTGAGTTTTATTTCCTAACCTTTCTCTAAGGCTTGATACTCATATCTAGCTCTAAAATATTCCTAATGGTACCAACACATCCACTATGAGGACAAGGATTGCAAGATCATTTATGTTGTTTTGAAGCATTAGTTTTGTCCATGGTCAAACAAAAGCATATTTTAGGGCCTAAGGCCAAGGTGTCATCTCTAGACTATGTTGAGGATCCACGATGTATAAATTGCACTCGAGAACTCATAATCATACCAATATTCCCACTTGGAGGCCAAATATCTTCTTAAGACGTGATTTTTTTCATTCAAGGCATCATTCTTTGGTTAAGATTAACATAACATTCATTTAGGGCTTACGGCTTAGGGTTTCTCCCACAACTATGTACGGGATATGCTCATGAGGTCATGTATGGTGGATCAAATTTCATTCTTAAAACTATATTCTAAGATTTTTTCTTTATGATACAAGGCCTAGGTTTCCTACCTTAACAATGTCCAAGACCCATGGATTCATATCTACTATCCAAAACCTTCTAACGGCCTCCATGTCACCACTCTAAGGAAAGGGTGACATCAAGAGGTCATGGCTAGTCATTTGAGGTGTTTTTCATGGTCGTGGATTGCTAGAAGCTTTCTTTAGATTCCAATCCCAATGTTTATTCCCCCAACAATGTCAAAGGCCACACGAACCATACCTAGTGCTTGTAAGTCATGTGAGCTGATTCGAGGTATCATTTTAGGCCTTGGATGTATATAATATTCCTTTATAGACTAAGGCTTTGGTTTACTTCGTCAACCATGTGTAAGGACTTGAGAACCATGTCTACTATTTAAAACCTCTCGATGGCATGATTATCCCCAATTTTTGGGTACGAATACCATCAATAGGTCCTCTGTGGTAGTTTGAAGTGTCCTTATTGACCTTCAATGACTAAGGGATTCATACCCTCCGAGCGGTGAAGAGGACACTACCCTACCATTAACTATCCGGGAAACTAGCCCTATGAAAATGTACATACATAAAAAAAAACTGAAATTCTTTGAAGTAAAACATGCAGAGATGCATAATTATTCAGCATACAATGGAAGAAAAACATACATTCAGGAATTCAACATGTTCATCGTAATTCATTAAACACAAATATGATTGCAAAGATTGAACACAAGAACACTTATCTTATGAAGAACTTGTCCCGCAACCAGCTACATCACTGCAACGTTCCACCCAACCATAGGCCAGTGTGCTCCTTAATCTCTCAGCAACACTGCCACCCCCGAGCTGGGCATGATTCCCCAATGAATAAGGAACTAAGTAGGCTCACGCATAGCCAAAGATACACTAATAAGCCAAGCCAACATAGTTGGGTTTATCAGGCCATCAAGGAGCTGGGAAAAGTTGAATGCTAAGTTGGTAGGCTCATTGAAGAGCTAAGGACACCTACACCAGAACTAGCTTAACTTCTAGGACACCCACACACACCCAACATAAGGAATCAGTCCCTTCTCTGCTACACAGTCCCTCATGCCCTCACTTCCCTTCCAGTGCTATTCAGGGGTTGTGGAGAAGAAATCCAGCGCTCTAGCTCTATCTATGAGGAACACACCAGGCTTATCAAGCATACCAAGCCTTCATTGCCACCCCAACATAGTCCAAAGACCAACCACTGCATACACACAACAAAACAGGCAATTCATAGCTCTGACTGGGAAATACGATTCCTGAGTCATTCTTAGCCCTATCGTGGCCAAAACGACTCAATAATAACCCACAACAACCCAAAAAGAAAATGAACCCACAACAAACCAAAATCATGGGGAAACCAACAGTGATTTATCAGCTGAGTAAGGAATGAAAAACAATCCATGTGGAGGTGAACTCCAAGCATGCACATGAGTATAAAATATCTAGGAATCCCAATCGTAATTGAGAACCCATAAGAACCCAAAACGTGAATGGCACATACATAGGAAAATTGTGGATGCCAGAAAAATGGCTCTCCCAGCTCTCTACGCGAGGAAAAACAATGAAGAATGGGGTCGTGGTGCTTTCCATGCCCACATGAGGGTGAATGAGTATGCTGGTGGAGTGTGCGTGTGGGAAAGGACTGACAGTCCTGCCACACACCACTGCCCAACAATAACTACCCAACTAACAACAGAGGTTTTTAATTTGGTAGTTGACTGATTGAGACAAGGGAAGGTGAGTAAGTCAAAAGGGTGGGTGAAAACTAAATGGGTTTAACAGCTGACACTTGGATTTTCCCCATTGGCCCAAAGTTTAATATTTTCTCTCCCTATCCTTAGGAAAATCATGCCCTTTTCATTATGGTTGCATTGACATAGCTGGCTAGGGTTTATTTTAATTAAAGTGCATATTTACATGATGCCAAAACTATAATGTGTCGGATATCATGATATACCATCGACAACGATTTTAATTTCCAGAAGATTAAACACTAAATCGATGGTGGGCCTTTTTCCTTTAGCTCCACACCACGATTAATTACAATATATACATCATATACATTTAATGCAAATGGGGTCAAAACTGGGGTGTTACATTCCCCTCCCCCTTCAAAAGCACTGTCCTCGGTGCTTTACAAAACTTGAACAAAATGCTACATTAGTACCACCTCAGTGTTTCGCAGAATTGAACAAAAATGGATGTGCCAATCGCATGGCATCCTCCAGCTCCCACATAGCCTCTTCAGGCCTGTAGTGCCCCCATTGCACCTTTATCTTCCCTATGGCTCGGTTCTAGAGCATTGTGACCTTCCTGTCGAGGATGCACATTGGCTCAATTTGGAACTCTCCCACGGGTTCCACCTGAATCACATCCCAATTTATCTCATGGTTAGGATCATGTACATATTTCATAAGCAAAGAAACATGAAAAACATTATGAGGTCTAGTGCTAGCAGGCAATGCAAGTCTATATGAAACTGGCCCTATTCTTTCAAGCACTTCAAATGGCCCACAATATCTTGGTGACATCTTGGCACAACTTCCAAGCTTCAAGGAACTCTTCTTTGCCCTCACTCTGAGGTAAACATGATCCCCAACACTGAACTCCCTGTTCACCCTATGCTTATCTGCATAGATTTTTTGTCTGTCATGTGCTGCTTTCAGATTCTACCTGATCTTTACAACCTCCTGCTCCATCTCCTTGAGCAATTTTGGACCAAGCACAACCCTGTTCACTAGATTATCCCAAGTCATTGGTGTCCTACACCTTCTTCCATACAAAGCTTCATATGGACTCATCCCCAAGGATGCCTGCTGTCCATTGTTATAAGCAAACTCTACAAAGTGTAAGTAATATTCCCACTTGGTTGGTTTGTCCATCACGTACATGAGAAGCATATCTTCAAGCACTTGATTAACTCTCTCTGTCTACCCATCTGTCTGAGGATGGTATGCAGTGCTGAAGTTTAGCTTCATACCCAAATATGCAAACAACCCCTTCCAAAAATTGGAAGTGAACTTGACATCTCTATCAGAGACTTGCCTTAGGAAATCCATGCAATTTGAAAATCTCCTTCATGAATATCTTTGCAATGTCATCAGTATTATGCATAGACTTAACCGGTATAAAATGTGATGCCTTCGTCAACTTGTCTACCACAACCATGATGGAATCATGTTGTCTCCAAGTCATCGGCAATCCTGTAATAAAATCCATGGAAATAACTTCCCATTT